>JAQFVV010007380.1:0-97408 GCA_028023455.1 Epiperipatus broadwayi | reverse complement strand
ACACTTCCAAAACTGTGTAGCATAACTAAAAATATAATGTCTATTCACACTTTCTGTAGATAATTTTGCTTAAAATGAAGTTATAGGTTTATTATGATTAACAAGATAAACTTTTTAAAATCATTTATTGATTTTTTTTTCCATCCGCAGTAATATCTGGAATAATTTTAAAATAATCTTGGCATTTTTAAAACTTTTAAAGCTATTGTTAATTCCCATATTACACAATAAAGATTAAGAAGTAAATATTTATTTATTTATTTCTATCAGCAAATTAATGTTTTTTTTAAAAATAATACTAGGAAGAATTTATTCACCATTAGAAATTATAAATATGATATCCTTGGGCATTTATAACACTGTAACTTTTTTATTTTCAATAACCAAGCAAAATAGTGCTAAAACAAGAATTAGCAGATGATCTATCTTCTTTAATAAGATAGGACTTAAGTTCGCACATTTTCTTCTTTTTAAATTCATTAAACTTTATACTACTTTTGTTTGCTTTATCTTTTAACACTTTTCTTCAAAATTATTTCTAGTTATATTTTATTAAGATTATAATTTATAAGCAAACATCTTTTTCTTCTTTATTATAAAGAGCACAAAAAAAAAAAACATTTTCTTCTTTTTCCTTTCCTTGCTACTTTAAATAACTTATGCATCGTTTTTAAATATGAAAACTGGCTAACATAAATAAAATAAAAGTTAATGCTTACCCTTTTTTGATTAGTCCTTAGTTTGAAGTTGTATTTGTTGAGACAAATAATTCTCAATATGGCTTTCATTTTCTTTTCTCCAGTATGAATCTCAGGAACTATAAATCGATGGGAAGACAGTAGAATGCATACAAGGTGTAAAATTTCTTATTCCATGTTTCTAAACAGACACTATCTTGTAATCTTGTTCAATTAAATTTGAATTTTACTGATTTTTCAGTTTTTTATTTTTTATTTTTATAGGTATAGATATTGAAGTCTCTTTTATTCTGATTTTTCTTTCTTGATAGACCCCCCTACAAACTCTGTTAAATTATTTATACCTTGTATTACATTGGATTGTGATACATCAAATGGACCAATAACAGAACAGTGTGAATAGTAATTAATAGCTCTCCCTCTAGTGATAACTAATTAGACTGTTTCATATCAATTTAACTTACAATATAATATACTTGAAGACTGTTTACAAAATTTAAAAGAATTATAAATTGTTTTTGTTTTCTTTTAATTATTGTTTAATAATGATAATAAATTACTAAATATTTTTATACTTCCAAATTGGTTTAATACTATTAAATGATCATTTTAAATATGATTGCAACTAGATCCTATGATAAAATGTATATGGACTTCATATCCATTCTATCAGATTTTCTAGTGTATCTCAAACAGTCTAAGTTTCCATCGCTTTCAGGATATTTATTGGTGAGCTTTTACTTAATTTAAAAATTATAATCCAACAAGCATTTCAACCTATTACTGATTTTATACACTGATTTTCAATATATTATAATTATTATTAATTAAAATTTAAATTTTTTCATGCTGGATCACTTGAATAAAGCTTAATGTGATTGAGCCAAACCATATGGCTACAATATATATATATATATATATATATATATATATATTGTATATATATATATATATAATGGATATCTACCTTTTATTATTTTTAAATTTTAACAATAATAATTTATATAAATTTGAAACACCATTATATAAGAAGAGGAGTTAATAAGATCAATATCTTTACATATTAACCATAACAATGGTCAGATAAAGATTGCCTATAAATGCACAAACCATAGTCATCTTTTAAGACTGTTGCATTTACTTCATAACTGATAGAAGCAAAATATTTCTCCTGTGAATACTTTTATTTATATTGGAGATAAATCCCTGGGCACCATCCAGCTAATTTGACTGGAATACTCACAAAAGATAATTTTTTATACTCCAAACAATTGATTCCACAACTAGCTCAAATGAACAAGTAACACACATAACTTATGCTATCAGACAATGCATATTTAAACACAAACAATATAATTGACAAATTTTATCATATTTAAATCTCATATGGTAAGGTGCAGAGAAACAGAAATTAAGTCAAATTAGCATATTAAAACAACATTTTTATTTATAATAAAACATAATAAGAAGAATAAAAAATGAAATTAAATCAAATTACAGTTATTCTGTACAGTTATGTCTACATTATCTTGGAAGTAAAAATTTATTATTTCTTATTTGATGAAAGTTTATTAAGAAAATAAAGTTACACCTGTATATCATTTTAGTTCTAGACTTTGAATTATCTTCTCATCTTAACCTAAGTTTTTCTATATTTTTACTGGAGTGATCACCCCTGTCTTCACAACAATTTATAGGGTTCCTGGCTGGCATTCTTGGACAGGTTTCCCATTTTTTAATGGCTTGCCACTCCCTTTTGGGAGCAACATATATCTTTATGGTCTTGTTTCTTTGTAGTCTTCGATAATTATGGGTTGGTGTCTCAGCAATGGCACATCAGGGATATTTGTAGCATCTTAGGCTATAAAATGCACCCAAACTGAGTGATGAAAACTGAATGAACACCCTACTAACAGTTTAGAACTGCATGGCAATGTCAGGTAGTCTGCATAAATAGCGATGCAATGCTGAAGGACAAACTATATGATCTCAATGAAAGAGTCTGAAAAATTCATCAGGTGATAAGTCAGCAAAATTTAATATAACTAAAGGTGGCCAAATCAAATTAACAGGATCAGAATCAAAATAGCAGCAGAATATTTCTAATAAAAATTAAATAGCCTCTATATCCTTGACAAATCATTGTCTAACTTCATCCACACCATTAATCAGTTTCAAACTTTTTTCTAATTAATTAATCATTTTTTAATTTTAATTACAACATTCGTTACAGTATTGATTATCTAATCAGTTGGATAATAAAATATAATCCCTTCTTGATTAGATAATTTACAAAAATTTTTTAATTTTTGCTTAGATCACATTTTCTCTAATTAAATAATTTTAAACAATAATTCTGTATAATTATTTACGTTACAATTCTCTTATTCTTTTTTTATAATTAATATTTTTAATTTAAATTCTTTTATCAAGTAATGTTGTAATCTCTAAGTTATTTTTACATAATTAGTTTTCTTTTATTATATCTTGTAACATTTTGTAATTTATACTTTTATTTAAAAGAACAGATAAGTCATTTCCTTTAGGCAGCAAATTTAATTAAAATTCTTAAACTAAATTATACTTTAATTATATTTCCCCCTCTTCTACTTTTTTCTTTTATTTTAACTTGAGATTCAATATATAGAATTTTATTTTTCCTTTGGTTTAATTCTGACTTTTGATCTAGTCTAAAGTCTCTTTATTCTATTTATTAAACTTACAGTCTTTTTTATTATTAATAATACATTATTATTATTATTATTATTATTATTATTATTATTATTATTATTATTATTATTATTATTATTATTATTATTATTATTATTATTATTATTATTATTATTATTATTATTATTATTATTATTATTATTATTATTATTATTATTATTATTATTATTATTATTATTATTATTTGAGTTACTCATGCAACACATATATTTACATATCTGTTACAATATATATATATGTTTACATTTGTATAGATTATATGAATACATTGCACAGGCTTAAATCTGCATTTATATATGTAATATAGGCAGGATTCGAACTCAGACTTTCACACGACCCACTACTCTCAGTGCTATCTCATATTGCTTACCCATCTGATCACACACATGTTGAAAAGATAAATAATCACCAATATATGTATTTCATGCTAAACCAGCAATCATCAGTTAGTCTAGATTACTATCCTCACACATATTTATAATCAGTACCTAAAATGAGGGAAAATATTATTTTTTATTAAATTTATTATTAATTATTATATGTAATTAAATGAATCTATTTATTAATAATTTTCCTGAGTTAAGGACTGGGATATATGCAGAAGGAATAAATGGTAAAGAGTTAATGCAATATTGTATTCACTTTATTAAAAAAAAAAAAGCAATCTAATACACTTTTGTTACCTGACTAATATAGTATTTATTCTTTGGTATTTAATCAATTAATTTGGAGTATTATATAGCACAAATTATATAACATTATAAACTTATATCATTCTAGGCAGACTATTTAGAAATTACTTTTTATCATCATGCTTCATAGAGATCGGAGAAAGATACTGATTGCACGGACACACCAATTTTTTTACTACATATATATGTGTGTGCATGTGTATTAAAACATGAATGATTATTTTATGTAAATTGCATCATCATAGCTTTCATGCCGAAACAAATCAACAGAATATCAGCAATCACATGTCAAGATGCTATTACAACTAAATAGATTTTCATTTACTTCATTTACTGCCTTATTGCCATATTGCCTTGAAAACACATTGTTGCAATCTATTGGTTTCTTCAAGTATGAGAGCAGGTGTAATGTAGTTTATTTATGCGTATGGAGAGAGCATGTATATGTTTGTGAAATGAAAGATTGAAATAAAAAAAGCCATGTTTATTCTGAATTTTTAGTGACAAAATTTTAACAATTGAATTTACCGTTTTTTTTAGTCCCTTGACTAAACGATGCACTGAATATGAATTTGATACATCACAGTCAAAGAAATGGCAGTTTTTTGATAACAAAAAGTTTGACAAGTTATAATGGCACCGCTCCCTTCTTTTTCAAAATCTAAAGTATTTAAACATTATTATTTTAAAATTTTGTAAATATGTATTATTTTCTAAAATAAAAGTCATTTTCTTTTGTTTAAATATAAGTCTTTATATTTTTTTTAAATTTTAAATACTTCCATAAATATCTCTCTTCCCACATGTCATTACATTAAATAATTTAATATCTGATAAAATAAAAATACACACAGAAAAGATAGTCTTTTAAATAATATTTAGCTTTATTACGGCCTAGCATGCTTTCAATAAGTTTTTACTATATCATATTCTTGACATATAGTGGTGTAATTATGTGGTTCTGTATATCAATTAGCTTGGAATGTTGCATATTATGGAGAATTGAGGGCCAATTTGTCAACAAGACCTGTCAGACACAGATATTTATACAATAGAGCCTTCAGAGACAAAGAACATACTTCAATATTTACAGACTACAAGCAGAAAACTGGTCATAAATTCGATCTAACACAACAGAGATAGAGTGCACACACACACACACACACAGAGAGAGAGAGAGAGAGAGACAGAATAGAAAGCAAAAAATTAAAGAAATATGTGCAATAGCTGGTGACAGTTTCTGCTAACAAAAAAGAAACAAGCATACCTATTTCAAAGAAATATGCTATTTAAATATTCAAATTTAAATTTTAAATTAAAATTGAATACATGAACACTTAATTACACATTGATATGAAGAACCATTTAATCACACAACTATCTGCCATGAGTAGAAATAGGAAAAATATATTGAAAGCATGCTAGGCAATTATAAAGCTAAATATTATTTAAAAAACTACCTTTTCTGTGTGTATTTTCATTTTATTAGTAACAATTTAATTAAATAATTTAATAAATTTTGATACTTTGAGATCTATTAAGCCACTTAAAACTTATTCCAGTGCTTTTGAATTTAGTTTTTATGAATTAAACTAGAAAAGAGAAATATAATTTAGAAATTAAAACCACAAAAAATTTAAAAAAATGTAATTCATAAGTAATCGATTACTAACAATTTCTACAATTTTTTATTGCTAATTTAATAATATTATTATTAAATCTTTATACACCCACCACATGTCTAATACATTTTTCACAATTTTAATTTGTGACAGTTTTTGACTGACTATCAAACTTCTTTATATATTTGAAATATCTTCCAACTATTTTTTTCAAACTACATATTTTAAATATCTGAAAACAATGGATAATTAAAACTGTCATATATTAAATAAAGCATTGTGAAAAATGTATCATCAGAAGTATAGGAGTTATTTTGTAAATATTTAATAAAAGTATTGAAATAAGAGTGAAAGAAATTTTGGAAATTATAATTTTTATATTATCAGTAATATTTACTGAGGATATAACCTTAGTAAATATTACTTATGTATGCATTTAATAAATTTTATAATTACAATATTATCAGTAATAAGCTTTTTATAAATATTTATTATTAATAACAAAGTGTTTTTTTAAACTTTTGGTTTCATACCATTTACAACTCTCTTAAACACTTTATCAATGCTCTTTATATCAAAACTAACAGAGCTACAATATTCAAATATATGATTATATAATTAATACACTTATACACATATTCATATACAGAATTAAATACACAAAATAAACAAAAATAAAATATACATTTTAACCTGATCATTATAAATAATCATTTCACATTTTATTACTTTACTCTTAAATAATTCTATCAATATTTATTTGATATCACTTTATTTTATTTTTAAAAAAAATATTTATTATAGTTATAACATTTATTCTACTACTTAATACATATTATTGTCATTTTACTTATATTATAAATCAACTTCTAATCTTTTCTTATTATTAAATATTTTATAATTTTCACTTAACTTTTCCCACATTACAAATTACTTTTTTACATTACAAAAATTACTTACCTCTTTACAATCCTATTTCTAAAAACCCAACTGACAAAATTTTTAAAATTTGTACATTTGTTTAACACCTCCCTCTATTGTCATTTTCTTCAACATTATTCTTTTAGCCTTTTTCAAATTCAAACTATTATTAATAATATTAATAATAATTGCTTATAAAATTATTGTCTTTACCCCAAAATCAATATTATGATTTTCTTTTATATTCTTAATCAATATTGCCATTTCAATTTTTCTATCTCTTCTATTATTTGTATAATTAATCATTTTTATTCTATCTTTCTCAAACCTATGTCCTGTTTCTAATGAATGCAAATAAACAGGTGATCTCTTATCATATTTATGTTGAATTAATCTTGTATAAATTGAATTCTTTGTTTCTTCTACATAATTAGTGTTCATATTTTTGCTTTTACATGATTTGCATTCAATTTTATATACTCCATTTATGCATTTTTTACTCTTCTCACATACTTATTATCTAATATATTAAGTATTTTCTTCTTTCTTTTATTTACTATTTTAAAATTTATTACATTATTAAACTATTTGTTAATTCTAATAATTATTTTATTCATACTTTTTACAAGACTATATTATAAGTTTTAATAGCTATATATTTATTCTTATCTATTTTATTTTTCCTACATACTACCCATTATTTTAATTAAATATCTCTTCTGGTTATCTTATACTTTTTTCTATAACTTTTTCTGGATATTCATTAAATCTAAACTCTTTAATTATATACCTGTTTCTATAAACTTCCTCAGTTGCACAATAATTTCAAGCTCTATATATTCTTGAGTTTATACTACTTATTTTATGTTTAACATCTATATTTGAATTCCAATTATCCTTATATTGCTATCTACATTAGTTTTTTTATATACAGATATCTCTATCCTGCATTCACCATTTTTATATGATTTTTTTAACAAAATATCTAAATATGATAACTTATTATCATTTTCTTTTTCTATTGTAAATTTTATATTTTTATCTAACTTATTAATTTCTTCAAAATACATATCTATTTGCCTTTGGCTCTTGTTAAAAATCAATAAATAATCATCAACATATCTTTTCATAAAAATTGGACCATTACTATTATTAATTATTAAATCTTCCATATTCTCCATGTATATATTACTAAGTACCCCACTCAATGATCCTCCTATTAGTAATCCCTTCTTTTGTATATAGTATTTTCCATTAAACTCAGATGTACTCTCCTTACAACTAATTCTCATTATTTCTTTCAATTTCTCTATTGGTATTTTAATTTTATATTCATCATCTTTATATCTTTTTATTGCCAACTCTATTGCTTCTTCCACATTTATATTCATGTACATTGACACAAACATCTATTTTTACTATAGTCAACTTATAATTATATATATTTTATTTTTAATTTTTTTATTAACTCTTTATTATTTTTAATATGAAAACTACTTTTATCATTAATGTATTTCTTTAAAATATATAAAATTTAATGCAAATCATGTAAAAGTAAAAATATAAGAACTAATTATGTAGAAGAAACAAGGAATTAAATTTATTCAAGATTAATTCAACATAAATATGATAAGAGATCATCTATTTATTTGCATTCATTATAAACAGGTTATAAGTTTGAGAAAGATAGTATAAAAATGATTAATTGTGCAAATAATAGAAGTGATAAAAAAATTAAAGAGGCAGTATTGATTAAGAATATAAAACCAAATCTTAATAGGAATTTTGGGGTAAAGACAATAATTTTATAAGCAATTATTATTAATATTAATAATATTTTGAATTTGAAAAAGGTTAAAAGAATAAAGTTGAAGAAAATGACAATAGAGGGAGGTGTTAAACAAGTGTACAAATTTTGAAAATTTTATCAGTTGGGTTTTTAGAAATAGGGTTATAAAGAGGTAGGTAATTTTTGTAATGTAAAGAAATAATTTGTAATGTGAGAAAAGTTAATTGATAATTATAAAATATTTAATAAAAAAAAAGATATTAGAAGTTGATATATTGGTGTTGGGAGGACGTAAAAAAAGAAAAATATATATGTAAATGGTTTACCCTGTTAAGGAGTGGAAAGTGGTGGGTATGTAAAAATAGTGTTGTGTGAGTGTAATATTGTAGTTCGGTGTGGTGAATCAATTATATTGAGAGCTGAAAGGATTGATTTATATTTTTGAAGTTTTTTTTTAAGTTTTATGATATTGTCGGTACTGTTTTTTTTGTTGAGTTCTCTTGAATATGAGGAGAAATAGAAATGAGTTAATTGTGTAGGCAGTTTAGTTAATAACTGGCGCGGGAAGTCTGAAAACTGGTAGGTGGGATTTTGAAGAACAATGGAAGAACTGGTCAGTGGAGGATACGGAGAGAATTTTAAAAGTTAAAAGTGAAAACAAAAGAACTTTTTGTGTGTGAGAGGAGATAGAGAAAAAGGGAAAAGAGGGGAGGGTTGAACTCAGATTAGGAGGAGTGTAAAATATTTTTAAGAAGTTTAATATTTTTTTTTCAAATATGTGGGGTAATCTATTGTGTGGGTTTGTAATCGCCAGTGGAACTTGTCGAAACTCACCTGAAGTGGACTTAGAACAGGTAATAAAATAAAGGAATTTTGTTTCATCGAAGAAATGGTGAAAAGATTTGAAGATTTGGACCTTTTGAAAGAGAGTGAATCAACTACTCCACTCTGAGATATGTTAATCAATATCCCAATTGGAACTGTTTACCATCCGTTGTATCTATCAGACCAGTTTTCTTGGAAGGTATAAATGCGACTTGTCCTTGATCGGTGAACTAAGGTAAAGTGACGTGGCAAAATATGTGTTCAGTGAATGTATCTTAATAAAGAAGCTAGTGTTACCTCAATGTTAATTGCTATATTAAGTCTCTTTTAAAATTTAAATATATGACTACATTAAATAAACAGCTCTGATATATATTTTTGACTATTTTTAATGGTGTATGAATGTATATATATGTGTGTGGATCAGAATAAATGGGCTGTGTAGGAATAGTAATATTTATATGAGGTATAACTGGATTTATTAGTAATGGGTATGGTTGAATAGAATAAACTCTGATAAGACCCGGGTTAGAGTAATGGATTTTATCCATAAGCTTCGATATAATAATAGAATGTCAGACATCGTTAGTTTGGTTGTAGCTTTGTTCTCTAGTTAACTATCGCCCCAAACCCTGAGATTGAGCTGGCTGGTGCGCTACATATCAGATATACTACAGAACCTTAAGTAGTTTTTGAGGAGATAATTCTTATCTACGGGTAAGATTGGCACATGAGATGGAATCAAACCATGCTCATAAATATCTTTATTCGAAGCTTCGGGTTAAAGCTAACAATGGCGGTTTTATAGGTATATCGGTGGGTGTTATATGGCGCAATGTGGGGCTGGAATGTTAGAGAACGGGCATTTAAAGGGCATCCTAACTAATGTAAAAGAGTCAAAGAGAGTGGTTTTTTTTTTTAAAAAAAAAAAAAGAAAAAGGAAAAGGGAAAAATAAAAGCGATAGTTGGGTTATAAATCGGAAAGAGTTCGAACTCATATTTGAAAGATAGTAGATGGGCATATTTTGGTGGTGAATGTAAAGATAGAAAAGTTCTGAGTGGTCAAAAGGGAAATAGGTTGATATATGTCTCGGATATATATATAAAGTCATGGGTTGGAAAATAGAGGTTTAAGAATTTATCTAAATTGAGATATTATAAAACAATATCGTGAATAGGATAAGAAGAAGGGGAAAGGTATAGGTGGGTCATGAGGGAACACTGGAAGAGGGTGGAACTGGACTTTAACCTTAATAGTGATATATAGAAAAAAAATGAAGCCAAAAAATAAACAGAATGGGGAAAAGCAGAAGGTGATGGAAGAGAAGGAAATAAATAAATCGGAGAGAATTTTAGAAAGATTAGAAAGTCTTGAACTCCGATTTCAGGAGATAGAATGGAGACTAGGGATAGAAAGCGAGGAAAGGGTGGAAAAACCTGACGATAAAGAAGTAAAAGGAAGTTTAGATGAAGGGGAGAGGGATATAAAACAGGGACCGAGGTCTAGTGAGAGGAAAGAGAACAATGGGAAAATGTAAGGATAGGCAGCAGGTACCAGCTGATGGTCCACAGGAGCAGACAACGAAAAGAGAGGTTCAAGAGTTCATCACACCTTTAAGGTGGGGAAGGTAATGGTGAGGAGATGTAAGCGAACTGAAAGTTTATTTGAAAAATTTTGAATTTGATGAGGGATTTACGATAGTAAAGGTCTGGGAAAACATGATTTTGGGTGGATACTGGGAGGGAGTAGAAGGATCATATACCGGTCACCAAGCCCTTCGCAAACCCGGAGAGGGATAAAGGTAGAAGAGTCGTTTAAGAAGCCGTTCAAATAACAGAAGGTTTTGAAGGCTATCAAGGGGGTTGTAACGGTTGAAGATATGTGTATATACAATTGCTAGTGTAATGTGGAGCGATTGTATAAACAAAAGAAATAATATATATGTAAATGGTCATTCGAACCCTGTTACAAGGAGTGTGAAAGTTATGTGTGTAGGTATATGTAAAAATAGTGTATGTGTGAGGTACAATATAGATGTAGGTCGGTGATGGTGGAATCAATTATATATGTAGAGCTGATAAAGGTAATTGATTATCGTATATATTTTATCGTAAGTTTTTTTTTTAGAGTTTTAATGATATTTGTCGGTAACACTGTTTTCTTTTGTTGAGTGCTCTCTTGAACATATGAGGACGAAATAGAAATGAGTTAATTGCTGTAGGCAGTTTAGTTAATAACTGGATCGGGAAGTCTGAAAACTGGTCAGGTGGGTATTTTTGAAGAACAATGGAAGAACTGGTCAGTGGCGCACGGATACACGGAGAGAATTTTTGAAAAGTTAAAAGTGAAAACAAAAGAACTTTTTGTTGTGCTCGAGAGGAGATAGAGAAAAAGTGGAAAAAGAGGGGAGCGGTTGAACTCCAGATTAGGAGGAGGTAAAATATTTCTTAAGAAGTTTATAATTTTTTTCTTCAAAATGTTGGGGTAATTTATTGTGGGGTTTCGTTAATCAGCCCAGTGGACACTTGTCGAAACTCACCTGAAGCGGACTTACAACAGGTTAATAAAATAAAGGAATTTTGTTTCATCAAGAAATGGTGACGAAAGATTGAAGATTTGGACCTTTTGCAAAGAGAGTGAATCAACTACTCCACCTCTGAGATATGTTAATCAATATCCGATTGGAACTGTTTACCATCCGTTGTATCTATCAGACCAGTTTTCTTGGCAAGGTATAAATGGTACTTGTCCTTGATCGCGTGAACTAAGGTAAAGTGAGTGGAAAATATGTGTTCGTGAATGTATCTTAATAAAGAAGCTAGTGTTACCTCAATGTTAATTGCTATATTAAGTCTCTTTAAAATTTAAATATATGACTACATTAAATAAACAGCTCTGATATATATTTTGACTATTTTTAATGCTGTATGAATGATATATATATGTGTGTGGATCAGAATAAATGGGCTGTGTAGTGAATAGTATATTTATATGAGGTATAACTGGATTTATTAGTAATGGGTATGGTTGAATAGAAAAACTCTGATAAGAGGGTTAGAGTATGGTTTATAAAGCTATCGATATAATAATAGACATGTCACATCTTCCAAACCGAGATTGAGCTGGGGGATATCGATATATACAAACCTTAATATTTTGAGGAGGTAATTTTATCTGGGTGAGGGGGAGTGGATAAAATGTTAAATATCTTATTCAAAAGGGAATATTATAAGTAAAATGACAATAATATGTATTAAATAGTAAAATAAATGTTAAAGTTTATAATTATAATAAACAATTTTTAAAAAAATAAATAAAATGATATAAAATAAATATTGATAACATTATGTAAGAATAAAGTAATAAAGTGTGACATGATTATTTATAATGGTTAGGTTAAAATGTATATTTTATTTTTGTTTATTGTGTGTATTTTATTATGTATATGAATATGTGTATTAATTATATAATTATATATTTGAATATTGTAGCTCTGATGATGACTGCAGGACAGTCAAAACTTAGTTTTGTTATAAATATAGAGTATTGATAAAGTGTTTAAGAGAGTTGTAAATGGTATAATATGTTAAAATAGAAATCAGAACATAGGAAAAAGAAGAAAAAAACTATTGGTTTCATTGTAAATAATTCCATCTAAATAATAAGTAATATTATCAGTAAAAAACTATCAATAGTTATTATTAATAACAGTTTCATATAACTAATGAGTTAATAAGATATAATTCCAACTTAATTAATGGAATCATATTTTAAGACATGTGTATGTATTAAGTAAAATATTTAAACTTGAAAAATAACTGTATTCATTTAAATTGATGATAATTTTTTTATATCTGCTGAATAAAGTATTGGCTCTTATGCATTAAATGTATACTTAATGGGTTAAATCTGATATTACTGACAGTTTTGGGATTAGTAATAAAAGCTACACATTTAAAAAATAAAGATTAATCAGTGTTTTAATATCCCTATGGTGCAATGAAATCCCCAATAGTTCATCAATGAAGAACATTAATGGAAAAAGTATTACTCACCACTCTATCCATTTATGGGGTAGTAAGGGATTGAATAGTTTTAGTTCTAACAAAAAATAGCTAAATATTCATTTACCAATTTATTTACAAAAACTTCATACACATATATATTTCTTTATGTAAAATCAAATTTATTAGGTAAATAACAATATATAGCAATGTCCTGCATGAGTTAATGCAGGGTACAAAGGCCATACTTGAATGTAAGATCCTGGTTAAATTCCTGTTCTGGCACTTTAACTTCTTACAAACTCAGAGCAATAGATCCATTTGATTATTTTTTTAATAATAGGGCAGTTGAAAGTTTTAAAAATGATTATTTATTAATATAGTTTTAAAACTGATTATAGTGTCTGTTTCAGTCTGTGTTAACCTCTTAGACATTGAAAAGTAGAATACATCTTTTCATTTAGGAGATTTTCTTGACAACTGCATTGTAATTTATGGTTTGGAAATATTTTCACTGATATCATGTGACTTATGTGTATATTGGGTGTTGCTGTGAAAGAAGTTTGTTATTAATTAAAAGATTATTTGATTATCTTTAAGGCCTTAAAGTATCTGAGCAGGTCTCATTTCTAATGATCCTTCCTTATGACCTTATTCTTGCAGCTGTTATTATTTTATTTTTTCATATAGTAAATAAATATGAATCGGCTGCTTACCAAAACACAGTAGTAAAATGAGTATATTAGTTTACTACCTCTGATTTTAAGATTGAAAAACTGCATACATTTTATCAATTGCCTAATAATTATTAATTAAAATATTAGTTGATTTAGATGAAAACAAATTATGGTCTTAATCCAAGAAGTTTGTAAGGCAGAATTTGGTGGCTGAAGGAAGACAGGAGTAAAAATTCTTTGACTGCAGATTTAGGCTGCCATTCAATGGAAATCCTTTATATTGGTCTCTATAACTACAAATAACTTTCAAATGAAAGAATTTTATAAAGTGAAAGAATTGTCTGATATTAAATCAGACATTGAATGACTTTGTGAAGATAATAGACAAGATGAATAGACAATTAATTAAAAAACTAGATTTGAATTTTATTACAAAGTCCAATTACATACAGCACAAAAAGTGAAAGAAAAATATTATGGAGATTAGTTCAGATTTATGTTCCAACAAATTGTTATTATGATCTTTATATTTATGTTTAAAATATTTTTGATTAGACCAAACAATGTTTTAAAATTATCATGGGAGATTTTAATGTTAGATGATACATAATTAAAAAATGAAAGTGCTATGATTAAATGTGATTATGGTGATATAGTTGAAAGATTTCACAAACTTGTAAAATTCATAGACTAGTAAACTCTGTACATTATGATGTTTTTCTTTCAGAAAATCACTATGGAAGTAAACATGGAAGCTTACAAAGAAGGGTATATCAGAATAGCATTGTATTTTGTTTAACTGAAAATATATCTTTTGAAACTGTAATACTCTTAATAGCTTTATCATTGGAAATGATCACCAATTAGTGAGCTGTAAGAAACATACTAATACAAAGTTAGAGAAATGAAAACTAATAATAATGTCAGTATTAACAATTCATATTACTAATTTTTAAAAGCACCCCATAAAATTTAAATTAGAACTTGCAAATCATTTTAAAATATCAACCAACTTTGTAAATGATTCATACTACTGGAATTAGTAAAAAAAAAAAAAAAACCTATTCTTTATTAAAAACTTCAAAAAAGAAAACTGGTATAAAAAAGAAGCAATTTACTAATAAAATTTTTTTTGAGGCAAGTCACTGTAGACAGAAAAAAGAAATGTGAACATTTTAAAAAATAATTCATTAAAAATAATTAAATATCTAGAGTTTTGAAAATGGTAGAAAAAGAATAAGAAAATATAATTGTAAATTGGTGAGGAAAACTATAGAAGAGAATAAAAGTGTCAACATCTTGGTATTAGAAAAAAATTTGTTTCTGCAATAAAAAGAAAAAATAGAAGTAGAACTAAAAAAAACCAGATGACATTATGGCATGGGTGTAAGAGTTCTATAAAAAATATAAAATAATAAAAAGAAGTATCTTCTACAATTTTTACACCTTCTAAATTGTTAAGTATTCTAATCGAATAACTACTTTTTCTTATTGCTTTGCCAAATGTATACCATATAATACCAAATCATCCATGCACTTTACTACTGTTACACAATGCTTTATTTACCACCCTCTTTTATAGTTTAGAGTTTTGATTGACCCATCAATCTTTTTCAGAACTTTTATATCTCCTAACTTCAACTGCTGAATTCAAATTTAAAATTTTTTAATTACCACCCTCTTTTACAGTTTACAGATTTGATTGCCCCAGAAATCTTCAGAACTTTTATATCTCCTAACTTCAACTGCTAATTTCAAATTTTAAAAATGAATTTAGCAGTTGAAATTAGGAGATATAAAATTTCTGAAGAAGATTTCTGGGGCAATCAAAACTGTAAACTGTAAAAGAGGATGGTAAATAAAGCATTGTGTAACAGTAGTAAAGTGCATGGATGATTTAGTATTATATGGTATTTTAATTGAAGAGGTAAGACATGAGATTAAATTTATGAAAATGGGAAAAAGTCCAGGGAATTATGAAATTGTCATTAATATTTTTAAAGAAGCAGGTTGGCAAAACTATGTATCAAATGTCTAAATGATAAAGAAGCACCATATTATTGGAACAATGTAGTAGTTATATTGATATTTAAGAAAGATGATAAAAAGATATTAGATATTACAGATCTATCAATCTTGCATCCGTTTCATACAAAATTGTTGCCAAGATTATTACAACTTATCTATAGTGAACTTTGGATTCTAACTAACCTAAAAAATAAGCTGCATTTACGAGTGGTTTTAGAACAGTACATCACATCCACATGATGACAGAGGTTGTAAAAAGAACCAAATAATGTGTGTGGTCATTATACTTTGGATTTTTAGTTTATGAAAAGAAATTTGATTGATAAACATTTCCAGCCAATTATGGCTTTGAATTAGCAAGATTATAGACCCCAAAATATTGTCATATTCTGAAGAATATTTATCAAAATGCAACTTATTAGATTATACAGTGTTATTAAAAAGTTTAAAATTGAGAAGGGTATATGGCCGAGTATTTTCATTTCTTCAAAACTTTTACAACAGTTTTATAAGAATTATTTTGGGAATTAAATTGGGAAACTAACAGACTAAAGGGAAATGGAGATTATTTAAGTCATTTAGATTTTCCTGTTTATATAGTTGTTCTCTCAAATAATGTGGCAAACTTCAGAAGATGTTGAAAAGTTATCATATGAAAATAAGAAAGTAGGAATAAAGATAAATATTAAAATGTCTAAAATAATGTTCAGTGGATTTTCTATATAAAAAAGAAATAACGATTTTTAATCATGAATTAGAAAAAAAATAACAACTATAAATACTTTGATCATATTATTAATGCAGATAAAACATAATGGATGAAATTAATCAAATAATTAAACATGGATTTTTTTTTATAGAAATAATAATATTTAACGGAAATATTCCTATGTGTTTGAAGATTATTAAAAGATATATTTTGACAATTCTTACTTATAGATTGAGATAAAAGATCAGATTATGGATAAATATATGATTTAAAATAGCTTATGAAATTATAATAAAAAAATTAAAATAATTATAATATATGTAAAAAAAAAATAATATTGTTATGAAAAGTAATAATAATCCAATAAAAGAATTACTATGTTTTTATAGTAAAGAAAATAAAAACATATAAACTTTTAAATGATTATGAAAATTCCACATTCTAAATAGCCATATAAATATTTGTAAGTGCATGAGAATCTGGCCTCTATTTCAAATTTTTTCAAGTTTATTGAGAAACAGAGATTTATATTTTCTCAGTACTAGATTGAAGGCAAACTGGCACAATAGAAACCAATAAGTAAAAGTTAAAACGATGGTAATTTTCATCATTTCAAATAAGATGTTGGAAATCTAGTTAGTGAGCAAATTGTGATAGAATAGATTCTAAGGAAGGACAATAAAATTTAAAAATGTTACATTGCTTTTTTCCTTCATAATAATAATAATAAAAAGCAAACAGCATCAAAATTTGTATTGAGCATTTTAAAATATGATAATTAGGAAAAAGTCCAAGATTGATTTTATTCAGAAAATTTGCATATTTGAACTTTTTCTATCAAAATTTAAATGTACAAATGATTTGTTTATTGGTCACTGCCACCATAAATGGGATGCTTTTTAGCCTAATATCGTTAGGAATGTTATAAGCAATTAAATATTTGTCATTTTCACATGAATAGTATTTAATATGATTGAACAAAATCAGTTATATGATCTAATACAGGGGTGTCCAACAAGTCGATTGTGATCCACCGGTCGATCGCAAAGTCATTTTTGGTCAATCACGAGGCCAATCTGGCAAGAGTTGTCGGATAATAAGTGAAACACATTAAGTCAAGATTTTCAAGTTTTTTTGTTATTTTTGTTTTTGTTCTAATTTTTTTTTTCAATTCTAGATAGGTGAAGTCCACTAAGCGCTATCATTATTGAAAATAATATTTTTAATCTTGGTTTAATGTAGCTAATTTGAATTAATAAATATTGTTAATAATTACTCATGTTGCTTTAATTCGTTGGACATGAGTTTTTTGGCCCGTTAAATAGTTATTATTTTTTACTAGGTAGATATATAAAAATAATAAATATTTCATACCTCCCTTCACTTAGACTACGCCTATGACAACAAGTTGATCGCAACACATTTTAAAAATAAAAAGTAGATTTTATGAACACAAAAGTTGGCCACCCCTAATCTAATATATCAAAACTCGTTTTTAAAATGAATTTATTACATCAATGTACTTTGTCAAGAGGTACTGTTTGGCAAGCATTAACCACTCCAATCATTTTTCCATGAAAAATGTAAATGCCTATTAACATTATTTATTACATCAGGTCTTAAAGCGAGGTTCTTTGAAAAATAGGACAAAAGGCTGGAAAAATTTAGTATGTTTTAATATGTGTAATCCGCATTGGCGTTGCATATATATATTTTAAATTATAATACTGATATAAAATAATTATATAATGATTAAAATGTAAAAAAACAACAACACTATATATATATTAAACAGATGTTGTAATCATTATCTACTGAAGCGATTATAACGTAAAACGAAAGTACTTCGGTTCAATTAATAAGTATATATTATTATTGCCTATTGTTATTATAATTTTAAATTTAAGTGTAATATATTTTTAACGGTGATTTGCTATTTATATATTACTCTTTCATTTAAATTTTTTGCGCTCATCTCTTCCATACCAACCACTTCATGTAAATACATTAATGATGTAAATAATATTTTTTTTAGATATATTTAGAACTTCCATCCTACTACACTCTTGAAACATAACAGATATCTTTATTCATGTGTCAAGAGAATGTGGTGTGTTGGAATGGAAGTTTTGAGTATATCTATCTATTTATCTACCTATATTAAAATGATTAATAATCAATAATTTACAAAAAAATTACTACACAGGCCGCCGGTAGATAAGATCAACGATCAACCAAAACAATGTCATGGCAACTGAAACATTGGCATGCCTAATCGATAGAAGTGATCAAGGTATTTTCGTGGTCACCAACGAGATTATGTAATATTGCGGTGAATTGTGGTAAATACCTGTCTTTTACCTGCTGTCGTATTGCAAGCAAGACGTGTTTTTTCTATTGTCTGTTATACGCCATTTTGTTTTTAGCTATTTTCAGCATTCAGCCAATATCAAATATATATTTAGGGAATTATAATTGATATTATAAAAGAAGAAATGAAGAAAGAAAAATTATTGGCAAAGTTATGTACCAAAGATGTACCAGATGATTTGAAAAATAAGTAGCAATTTTGATATTTAAGAAAAGCGATAAAGAAATTACAGTTATCAGAATTTTATCAATTTTATACAAAATGTTTATCAAGATAATTACTATTCGTTAATAGTGAACTTTAGATTTTAACAGATCAGACAAAAAAAGTATTTGAAAATAGATTTAACACATTGTATTACATTCAAGAATTGTAAGAAGTTATAGAGATGACCGATTAATATGAATTATCATAATACTTTAGGCTGAAATTATGAAAAGGCAGTTGGTGGTAAGCAGAGTTTTTCCAGCGATTAGAGTACTAGATTATCAAGATATAAACATGACATATTTTATATTCTGAAAAATATTTATCCAAATACAACAGTGATGGATAGATTACATGGAGATACTAAGAAGATTCATAATGAGAAGGATATAGTAAATCTTCAAAACTTTTTACAACAGTTTTACAAAGTATTTTTTGGATTAAAATGTGAAGTTAAGAGAATTTTGAAAAAGGAAATTATATAAGTCATTTAGATTTTTCAAATAATGTCATTGATTTTTTAAATAATGTTTCAGAGTTTGAAGAAATGTTGCAAGAGTTATCAGAACAAAATAAAACAATAGGATTAAAAATAAATGGTAAAACAGATTAAAGTAATTTTCAATTGATTTTCAAATAAACCTTGATAATGATGTATTAAAAGAAGTTAACAGCTATCAATACCTTTATCAGATTATTAAGGCAGATGGAAACATAATGGATAAAAGTAAGCATAGAAATGAAACTTGGATAAGAAAGCTTTTGGTAGAAATGTTTTGATATTAAAAGGAAATAAATAACCCTATGCATTTGGAAAAAAAGTTTGACTATTTATTGAAGATAAGAGAGATCTATGTTAGGACTGTTAAAAAGGAATGGAAAATAAAATACATAAGTTAAAAAACAAGCAATATCATTGATATTATTGAAAGAATTAAGATAGTAAACTGAGGCTGACTGGATATATAGCTAAAATAGATGATAATAGCTGGATAGTTGAAATCAAACTGGAACCCAAGAGATTGTAAAAGGTGTAGAAGAAGATCACATGTGAGATGGATAGATGAAATAAGGAAGTTTTCTGGTGTGGGTGGAAAAGACAGACTAGAGATTGGAAAAATGGGATTAAACTTGGAAGAACTTTTATCTGGCAGTGCATCAATAATGGTTAAAAAATGACAATTATTAAACATCCTGCACTCACATTTTTGATGCTATCTATTTCAAATAAACACATTAATAATTGTGGCAAATCATTTATTAGGTTGCAGATTATTATATCATTACCAACCCAGATATAACCTTTAAATTGAGTTAAAAATTAATGTAATTTTTTCTGCATAATAAATCACCTCACAGATCTATTATTATACGGCTTGTGTTTAAAATATAACATACTGAGATTATCTACTAGTATATAAGAAATTATTAAATTATTTTCTCTTATTATGTGTGTGTTTCAAGAAAAAACACCTTTAATTTGATGATCTAAAGATTTAAGTTATTAAACCTACATACCAGAAAGAATAATCTAATTTATGAATGTGACTTGTTTGAGTTTACAGTTTAAATTTATTCACAAATTTATTCATAAAAACTGCTGCATGTATAATATTTAATTTATTATTGCATAATCATAGAAGTATCATCTAATATGGATCTATTTCTGTCTACAATAAACACCAAATGAAGCAGTAAATAGCATAGTAAAAGTAATATATATTTAACAATCAACTATTGCCATGAAGAAATATATTTAATTGGTCAGTTAAAACTCTCCTTTTATTTATAAATTTATTATATAATGACTAACAATGAATATGTGAACTATTTGTGGTGTTAAGATTCATGGGTGACCTTATGAAAAAAGGTTTTCTTTGGATATATAATAGTTGTGGATAGTCATAATTTGATACATTTTGAAATATGATAAGCATGCTGATAAAGCTAGCATCAGATTTGTGATATATTTCTTCAGAACAATAATCTACTATATACACATCATATATAAATACATTTATATATCAATTATGTTTCCATATTCTACCCTTCTAAATATTAGTGTATTTTTGACCTTATATATATATCAATGTGTTAGGCAAAACAATTATGGTATAGAATATTTATATGTTCAAATGCACTTTCAGTATAATATACTAGACCTATAGCAATCAATTTTTAAAATGAAAAAATATAGTTATTTTACTACCAAAATTCCAAATCACGCTAGTTGGACAATATATAAATTTAAATTCCAAACATTATTAGAATTAGCAATTTCCCAGACTTTGTTATTTTTTTCCCTATCATTTGGATGCTAATTTTTTGAGAACAATAATTATGCCAGAATTTTTTTTCCCAAACAAAAAAAAAACAGAATTAAATTGAAAATTAGATTTTTAAATTAACAAATATAATGCCTAAAATGTTTAGCTAAATTCATCTTAGTTTCACTACAACAAACGGCTAAACAATTACGTCCATCATATATTCTATAAACTACAATTGATGTTTATCAACTTGATTTATTCTTAGTATTATTTATCAATCTACTAAAGACAATAGAAAATTAAATTAAATATTAAAGTTTTTAAAAACAATATTTTTTAATTTTGAATAAAGTTTAGGAATATAAGCAACAGTAAAAGTTTCGTCATTAAATGTTTTTATTTCATTTTAATATTTGTTTACCGTGATTCTAGTGTATTGCATCAAATTATTCTGTTCAACATATTGAACTTTTTGTGTTCTGTTATTTAGGGTTTATATAAAGGTTTTAATATACTTTTATTTTTGACTTGCACACACATACCCATATATTATTACTACTTCTTACATACTTATATGTTTATACAATGATTATTATTTATTGCGATGGTTGAATATTTGCTTATTTATATTTGATCACAAATATAACCCAGTTATCGTTACTCGATGATGGGTGTTTGCTATAACAAAGGCCGTAAACATCATAAAGTAATTTGGATAAGAATTGTTTTATATTTATAGAACTTTTTAATATTTAAAAACGATTCGATCTGATATTTAACATTTTTGCAAAGTTTAAAATCTCTGACATATATAATTGAAGAAGAAAACGTAATTTTTTTTCAGTTAGATACTATCTTATGATTTAATTTTTTTCCAGTTAGATACTATCTTATGATTTTACTAAATGCACATTCTTGAATTGTAGAGCAGTTATTACACACACATATATACATTCAGCTGCCACTCCAAAACGAGTGAAGCATTTTAACTCTAAGAAAGCAAAAACTTAAAAAAAAAAAACAACTTCAGAGATGAGTTTTCCAATGTTTATAAAAACAATATGTAAAACATAAATACTCCACATAAAAAAAACATTCAATACCTGTTTCTGATTATTTAATATTTTGTAATGCTATCTTTTAATTTTTTCAGCAATGACCTTCTGAAATACTTCAATACCATGTCTAATAGTAATTATTCAAAGTATTCTATTCTCTGCTATATATTTTCAATAACAATCAACATTGTATTTTTTAGAATGTCTTTTTCTTTATAATATAAAAAGGATCTAACATCTATGAAAATCATTCTCAAGTTCATTATAAAGTCTCAAATTGTTCGTTCATTTTAATTGACCAATCCATTAAAGATGTGATTTTACGATAGTGTATTCTATAATATCACATCCAGCAAATTGAAAAATATATTAATTGGTTTTATGATCTTGACATATATATTGTTAAGTTTTTGCAGAGCTTCCTTAAGAGAAAATTTTAATAACTTTATGTTGTATTGCTATTGTGTCCAACTTTTACTTCTATGCAATAAATTAGATAAAATAATAGCTTTTTATGCAGCTAGCTTAAGTGCAATTGTTATTTTTTGGTAATAAAATACCCTATCTTTTAATTTATTTAAAACAGCAGCACATCAGAATTTGTGGCTCTCAAAAGCTAACCTTTCTACTTATAAAACTACAAAAGTATTTAAATTTTGGTTTATATTTTCAAGTTGATAACCATCTAGTCTAAAACTTTATGAAAATTTTTCTTTCATCACTGGCTGTTAAAGAAATTTAGTTTTTTGAACATTAATTATAAAACAAAGTCCTTATATGTTGTGTTCAAAATATTAAGCACATTCTGTAGATCATCTTTTGAATGGGCAACAATAGCACATATTTATCATATGTAAATCCAGAGTTCAAGAAGTTCAAGTTCTTGCTTTTGTTTTTAATAGATTCAAATTAAAAATTCCACTACCAAACCTATATCACATCTAGATTTTTGTTTCATTAATTCACATATAAACAATGCCATTGAACAATGTCATAAAAATTGAAAGCAATGTTGAAACAAGTACCCTCATTTAAAGCCAGTTTTCATTTCACATTCCCACTCATTTCATCATGTAGAAGATAATTGAAATACACAGGCTTATTATATACCTGTGTCTATATATGTAATATATAGGGTATATGAGCACAGACTTTCACATGCCCCACCACTCTCCACACTATCTCATAACACTGATACACTTGAACACATTATATGTTGAAAAGATAAATAATCACCAATATACATATTTCATGCTAAACCAGCAATCATCAGTTGGTCCAGATTACCATCTCTACACATGTATGCTATAAGTGTTCAGATTTATATTAAGATAGCCAATCCTTAAATTTTCATGGACAGGCTTCAATCTATTCCACACTCCAACTCTTCAACTGTCCATCCAATTAAAATATAAGGATTGACTATCTTAATATATATCTGAACACTTATAGCATATATGTGTAGAGATGGTAATCTGGACCAACTGATGATTGCTGGTTTAGCATGAAATACTTATATTGGTGATTATTTATCTTTTCAACATATAGGTGTTCAAGTGTATCAGTGTTATGAGATAGTGTGGAGAGTGGTGGGGTGTGTAAAAGTCTGTGCTCATATACCCTATATATTACATGTAGAAGATGTATAATACAAAAAATTTTGGTGGACAATCAACTAATTTCAAATAATGCATAGGTTAGTCCTTTAATTGAATGAAATGCTTTGATTACAATAATAAAAGCAATTTATAAATTATTCTTTTGTTCCTGACACTTTTTGCATTTGCTTGACAATAAAAATCCAATCTATAGTGCTTGCCAACTCTCTAAAACTGCATTGGTTTCTGATAACTATTTATATGATAACTGGACACAATCTATTCAATGAAAATTTTGACAATAGAATATCTTAAGATAATTCTAATGACATTACAAAATAATTACCACAATATTATCTATTCTCTTTGTTTTAAAAAATTGAATAATTTATGAGTTCATATATTCCTAAAAAAATTTCAACATTTCTGAAGCCAACATAGCATCGGAATATTCTAAAACTTCTCCAGAAATTTCATCAAGATCTACAATCTTCTGATTTTTAAGATTACAAAGAGCTGTTTGGATTTCACTAAACTGGATACTTTTGTCCAAATCCAAATGAGAAGACAAAATAAATATAGTATTAAAAGTCATCATCTCATTTCTTGTTTATCAAAAGATAATCAAAATATTTTTTTCACCTGTTCAAAATATTATTGTCATCATGTAAGAGAGTATTACTGCTAGATTTAATGGAATTGTGATACCATTTTTAGGTCCATATGTTGGTTTCAATGTATTAACAATTATTTAAAGTGCCATGATCAACAAATGTCTATATTATTTTTGCTATTTTCAGTCAAATCTCAATATTTATTATAAAATTTTACTCTTAATTTACTATTCTTCTAAAAAGCATATATTAGATATCATATCGGTTTATAGTTATCTATGTAGTTTTACAATATGAGGGGTAGCTGGCTAACAGTAATTGTGAGGCTAAAAATAAAAAGCATTGAACTTCTTTAAGAATTATTAAATAATAATAATAAAATAATAATATTTTATAATGTATATTTAAAAAATAATAATGTAATTGATTATTATTTTATTAATATATAAAGGTTAAAAAATGATAAATAATATAACATAAAAAAAGGAATGTAGTATATTAGTTTTTGGTATCAAAAATTGAAATATTTAGAATTAGAGAAAAATGTACTTAAAATTATAATTGAAAGAATTTTTCTGTTGAAATGTTATATTTCTTCAAAAACATCATAAATTAAACTAGATAAGCAAAAACATTTCTTAATTTAAAAAATAGGTAATTAAAGCATACATATTTTTGTTTAAAAAAATATTAAGAAAGAAAATTTTTAAAAAAGATTAAGGTTTAATTTGTAAGATTAGATTTTTATCCTTTTTTTTTCTGGAAGATGACAAGAGAAAAAGTTATAATGATGTCAATTTAATGTAGTAGATAAAAATTTAATTAAAGAGATAATTATAATACATAAAAAATTAGCAATGTAATTAAGGGTATTTAATGTTTTGAGAAACTAATGAGGTCACAAAGCATATATAAAGGTAAGTTTCTGTTTAAAGCTGAACACTAGCGAAACTGACATTATTTTTAAGGCTAAAAAATAGTAAAAGTCACCAACTGCCTGAAGACTGCATTGGAACCAGTATTTTTCAAATTTAATATACTATTTTAAAGAAGTGTCAGTTTATAAAGCAACTGGAAATATATTATGAAAATGATCTAGCAAGTATTTATGCAGAAAATCTCAATACATAAAACTGTAAGTCAGAGGAAGAAACATTCAACTCTGTCAGGAAACCTTATACGTGACATTCAAACTTTGTCTTCAAAAAATGATATTTATATATCAACAAAAGAAACTTGCAGCATGAACTATAAAAACTACATGAAAAATTATGAAAAGACTTTCTGCAAAAAACAGTTTTACCACAGTTATATGGTGTGTAAGTTATATGAATTATTTAAAAAAAAAAAAAAGAATTTTATAAATTAGACTCATTTTAACAACTTTATTTTGCTTTGACTTCTCAAAAGGATATGAATAAGTTTATTAATCAGTTATATATATTATTGAGTTTTTAAATTAGTGCAAATTGTTGATTGAAATATGTTATGGGAAAGTGAATATTTTTTTTTCTTTTTGCAAACTGTTTTAAAAAAAGGAAATTCAATGGAAATTTAATTTATCTTTTTTTTTTTTTTATAAAAATAGAATTTATTAGAACCTTTTAAGACAAAACTGATAAGTTAATTTATCTTAACATTTAATTTTAATTTTTTTGTATAAAAATAAATATTTTCTTATTCTTATATAATTCATTTAAAAATGTGGTTTTGATTAAAGTCTATAATTTTAAAAAAAAATTGTCTCCCTTGAAATATAAATGCGTGATGACAAGAGGAAAGAAAAAAAATCTAAAAAGAGTAGAATTGAAATCAAATATTTCATAATATATTGGATTATAATGTAATACCAAAATTTAAACAAATTAGCCAAGAAGCACAATAGTCTTAGCAATATATATCCTGTGTGTGCATATCTGTAGAAATATAATCTGATATACAATAGATGACCAAAAATTAGAATAAAAAACAAAAATTAAAAAACAGTGCACAATCATTTGAAGTTTAAATTAAACATATAAATTACATATTATTCTAAATAGGAATGGCATTGTCTTATACATAGACTTAAACCCTTGTATTAATCTTCATTACAATGTAATTTTATGTGGCTGAACTTATTATATGAATACAATTATCTAGAGTTTTTGTTTATAGTTAAGTATATTCTATATTTATGGTATTATAATGAGAAGTAATTAAGAGTTAGGATAATGTTTATCAGGGTAGAATCTGAAAGTAGCTGACCACTTCATTGAATTATGTTTTATGTATATTATTTTGTAAAAAGTACAATTCAAAGAATGGCAACTTTTTAAAATTATTATTAGTTTAAAAAAAATATGTGTGTAGTTACAGTTATGTTGACCAAGATTCACATTGGAGATGTACTTGCTAGACTAATTTTATTTTAAATATATGCATACATGATTGCTTTTAAATAGTAAGTGCTGTTACAATTAATAATGTACACTCCCACCTCAGTACCAGACCATACTGAAATAAGAAAATGAAATCATTTTCTTATTGGTTTTCTTTATATATTAAAACAATTGCTCTGAACACTTAAGACAGAGAGTGTAAAATTAATTATTCAAATTATCATATTGTTTTATATTGTTCAAATGTTAATTTTTATTTAATAAAGTAAAAAAAAAAAATCTTATTTTTATATTTTAATTTTCTATGAATTTAAATGTGTTGAGTAAATGAATTATATCTCTAAGAGCCATCAGCAAACAGTGCTTGATCATATACTTATGTCTTTATATTATATGTTGTGATTTATAAAATTAACATTTGAAAGTTGATCAGGAATAAATCTTGGACATTTTTGAGGATGTCTAAATATTTTCATTTGGTGCATAATTGTCTTTCCAAGTGTGTTTATGAAACATCAACTAAAATATAATTTAAAGAGAGACTATTAAAAAATAACATTGCTTATTACAAAAATTTAAGTAGATAAATTAAAAATAGTTTTTATTGGATTTAATACCTCATTTTATGATTTGTAAATATTTGCTAAAGAATGTGTACTTACTGAAGAATACAAGTAGGGAATTGTACTGAAAATTGTTTTTACAAATCTATAAATAAATTATTGTTATTTATTTAAATATTGTGGGATTTTAATTATTTTTACATATATTTTGTCAAGTTTGATATTATATCCATAGTTTATTTCATTCAAGAGTAACTCATTTATTCCTTAATTTAGCTTGGTATTATAAATTGAGGGTGATATATTGATCAGTCTAATCATTAAACCTTATGAAGGATTATCATAAAGTTTAAAAAATATTATGAAGACAAATCTTTTAAATTATATCAGTTTTCAAAAATAGAATATAACCTAGAACATTTTCTGATGGCATTAATTAAATGATGGCCAGAGTTTGGCGATGATCATGAAATCAATCCTGAAAGATGAAACAAGTATATAATTTATTTAATTGCTATTATATTTAACCTACAATATTAGAATGTATATTAACATATTTAAGATACAATCACATGTGGTCATAGCTTGGAGTGATATCTCATTCATATTCATTATCAACTATTACATACACACACATGCACGCATGCACACACACATACACACACATATATATATATATATATATATATATATACACTAAGCACCTAGATAATATATAATTAGAAAGGATTTCCACTTTTAATGTATGCATTGTACTGATTTTATAATAGCTCAATGATTTCATGTTGAGTATTGAGGATATTTTCAAACTCAAACACAAGATAAAGACTTTTTAAAAATAATGGATGTAAAAATGAATAAAGAAGTATCTTCACATTCTCAAACTAAGATGTTTTAAATTGGCCTATATATTTAGAATGTAGATTTAAAGATAAGACAGCTGCTCTTATCTTTAAAAAAGTTTCTATCTTGTGTTTGAGTTTGAGAGTATCCTCAAAAGTTAATATGACATCCTTGTACTATTATAAAATCAATACAGTGCATATATTAAAGGTGGAAATCCTTTCTCTATAATTATATATAGAAACTTTTAGATCTTTCAAAGCAATATTTGATTAAAAAAATAAAAATAAAAAAATTTTAAACTACATCTGCTAAACATATGTTTTTGTCATAACTGATTTCAAAATCTTTCTCAAGTTGATCCCCATCAAATATGGAAATACAATTATTATTTAAATCTTTTCATAGCATTTAATTAACTATTATATATATATATTAGTAAAAATCAGTCACATGTCACATGACCTATATAGCTTGCATTACCAATATGTAATATATAAAGAGCCTGCTAATAGCTCTAATCAAGCTTATTTTTTTTATTTTTTTATGATAAATGCTGCAAGAGAAAATATCTGAAGCCTTTATCTTGAAACCAGTCTTGGGATGGGGACCATCATAGATAAAGGCTTCAGGTATTTTCTCTTGCAGCATTTATCATAAAAATAAAATAAATAAGCTTGTTTAGAGATATTAGCAGGCTATATTATATATATATATATATATATATATATATATATATATATATATATATATATATATATATATATATATATATATATATATATATATATATATATATATATATAAAACTTAATTTGCAATATATTTTTCACTGATTTAAAACTTGTTTCGTTAGTCAAAGAGGTGCAAGCATTCCTGTACATAACATCAGCTGCCATAAAAAATGCCACCCTTTTATTGCAAAAACTATTGTTTGACTAGGGACATATTAATTATTGATAATAATCATATATATTGTATGTAAACTTTTTGTCCAAGAAAAGTAGAATTAAATAATCAATAGAATACTGCAACCAGCAAACACTTGATCATTCAACTTTTGCTTTATCATTTTTTCACCATCCTTTTAACATAATTCATTTTAGAATTTACTATTTAAAACTGCATCACAAACTTTTACATGGTCTTTCACATAATTAAAATTTATTATATTTTCAAGATTTTTACCTCAATTCTATCATATTATAACTATCCACTATCATTGTCACTCAGACCATTTTCTATTGGTATGAATCTATTTTGTGAACAACCTTTAATTATCAGATGAACTAATGGTATCAAAACTTGAATCTTCATGTTCATGTTAACACCCAATATTTTTTATTATGACATTGAGGTAAGCTAAAAATTTTTATCCACCTCTAATACCATGTGGAAGGGTTTATAATTGTTGTATTGTAATAAGTTTTTTTTTTTTGCTTTTAGCAGTCCATGCTTCATTTTAACGCCACCACACTATAAACACCCATAAGTGCAGAAACTTCAGACTATCCTCTCTCTCTATGCCTGCATTTCTCAAACAATGTTCACTTACAAGGTCAGCCAAAGGTATCAAATACCCATGTTTTTGAGCTTATGTAGATAGTAAAAACTTTTCCATTATACTATTGCTACACAAGATAGAAACTGGTGTCTGTTAATTTTTAATCTCTTTATGAAAGAGTAATCATTGTACTGAAGATATATTTCATCTCTTATATCTCATCTCAATGTCTCTATATCACAAATATTCATTACCATATATGTATTATAAGCACATTAAAAAATTAGTTAAATTTAAGCATATGACTTAAAGTCCTTTTTTTTTGATAATTTAAAATAAACATCCTCAATTTTTAATAGAATTTTAATTACTTTGAATAAATATATCAAACTCAAATAAAAATTCGGATAAAAAAAGTTTTGCTGTTGCTTTTAATAATTATTATTATGAAATTTTTGGGGAATCATGCCAATTATCATATTGTAATAAAATCCTCATTTAGATAAGATAACTTTCTAATAATTTTATCATTGATTTGAAATTATATAATATTAAGTTGAATAATTAAACTGCTGGCAGAACTTGTTTGTAAAGTTTCTGTTTAACATGCATCTTTTAACTTTAATATTTTTACTTCTTCAAGCCTCTCTCCTGTTATGTGCAGTTCCTTATCGTCAAGAAGAAATATTACCTCAAGGGGAAGTAGGAAGAAGCATCTGGAAAGGAATTTATCCTGGTATTCATTTATTTATTATATATTTCTGATTTTTAGTATACATATATGATAGTGTAGAGTAATATCAATCACTTTAACATTTTAAAAGTACAGTGTTTTACTCTATCCGTGACCTTAAATATCCACGGTATTAGATATTAGTGATTAAAAAAGTATATGTAAAAAAAATTATAATTAAAGATCGATGAATAAGGAACTTTAAATTTCTACATTTTTTATTTTATTTTGTTTGCAATGCTTAAAGAGACACACTCACCTACATAATCACGTATGTTATGCATATTTACAGTATACATATATTAATTAATAAATATTAATTATCGTAAACATGATTAATAGTGAACAGCTCACATAGAGATTAAAAAGTCATATAGTAGAAAGTGTTAAAATGTTAGGTGCTGTATTTGACATACAATTGAAAATCTTAAGCAAAATAAGAATGGTAATAAATTTTGGTAACCCATATAATAATAAATTGAAAAGATAAAAATAAAACTAATGTGCTAAGAGATTAAATTATTACATTCATAAAGGGCTGGTTAATTCTTAAATATACTATTACTAACTTTGAATTACTAAAATCTGTAAAGTGGAATAGAAAAAATACACTTAAATACGTTTTAAAAAAGAAATGCCAGAATATTGGACATACTTATTATTTTATTATAAATAAAATGATGAAATATTTATTGACATATTCCTAAAATGTTATATTTAAATACTATTTGTCTTAATATAATAGTAATGATTTTTCTTTGTTAGTAGGGTGACTCTAGAGATCAAAATCTACGAATTAGACCTCAATTCTCTTTCATCTGCTGCTTATCCTCCTCAATAACTCTTTAGTAATAAATGTTTTTTTCCTGTTAATAAATTTAATAATATTAATTATATTTTAAATCTGAGGTTATATATATATATATATATATATTACATTATTGCAGCTTTCAAGGTGAAACAAATCAATAAAATATCAGTAATATGTTGTTAATGTAGCACTATAGTTAAGAATTCTAGTTATTGCACTGACTAATTGTATGTCTATCTTGTTAAAAAATTGTTGATTGATTTATTTAAACATAAAAAGCTAGGTTGATGTAATTTACATATAATAAACTCTTGGAACTTATAATTTAATATATATATACAAGTGTGTTTTATACATAATGAAGATGTTATTTGATTGAAATTTTGATACAATAACTACAAAATTAGAAAATCTCCCTAAATTCATTTACTTACCTATATTATTATATAAATGTGAAAGTTTGTTTGCTTGTTTCTGATTTTATAATTCAACAAATATTGCACCAATCTTGAAGAATCTTACATGATTTTTTTTTGTATAGAATTTTATTAGCATATACATTTTTACTTTAATTGTTTTAAAAAATTTGTAATATAAAAATACGTGGAAAATCTACATTGCTTTTGAATGATGTCATAAAAAACCAAGAAGATGACAGCAACTGATCAAAAAATTACAGAGCTGGAAAATTTTTTGAATGAAAAATGTAGTTTTTGATAAAGCAAGGTAAAATTTGTTTTTGTAAATATATTTTAAATTAATTAAATTACATTTGTAACCATGTATCTATTTTCTCATTTGAATAATGATAATTTAAGTCAGTTAAAATGATGAATATGTAATAATAATACATTACTCCACTGCACATGCACTTTGCTTTACAGAGTGAACACTTTTTTAATGAATACTCTCCTCTCCAAACACAAGATAAAGACATTTTAAAAGATAGAATGAATCCATTCTATCTTTTTTACCCAAAATATATGCATAGGCAAATCTGAAGCATTTGGAACTGAGGGCATGAAGATTTAACTAATCACTTTAAATTACTTATAATATGAGTTTTGTTAATGACACCTATGAAATTTTACAATTTGCAATATGTCATATATAAATAAAATATTTGTTAAATAATGTATATGATAAACTTTTAAGATTTCAGTTTATTTATGGTGAATGACACTGTATCTAAATATTCAATTTATATGCTATCCAAAGTAAATGTAAATAAACAAAAAAAAAACGTAAATAAATTTTTCTTTCTCTGATTAGAGCCCTATACAAATTACATATATTAATAAAATATCTTCAGTTTATGTTCAAAACACATATATTTCAATCTTCTTTTATTAACCTTTCTGAATTTGATGCATTTTTTTTACTTAATGAAATATTTTTTAAAAATAAAAGTTTTACAAGATTTCAGAATATTCATTAAGCATTAACATATTTGGAAAGATTGTAATTTCTTGAAAAAGTGACAAGTCTTTTGTTATGTAAAAAAAAAAAAGATACTGAAAAAAAGATTATTGCTCAGAGGATATTTTTAATAATAAAATTACATTAGTTTTTTTTCTTTATTCTTATTGCTTCAATAGTTGCATGATGGAACATAAACTCTGTAAAAATAAAATATTTATCCCTTCCATTTATTATTAATAATTGTAATAAATTATTTTTTTAAATGTTATTTGTACAATAATTTTGATTTATATATACATATAAAACCATTTTTGTTATATATATATATATATATATATATATGTGTGTGTGTGTGTGTGTGTTTTGACAAGTATTTAACATACTTTCAATTCAATAAACAACATGCATTTAATTCTAATCATCATTTAACAGCAAAAATTAATCTATTATATGCTATTTCCTTTCAACACAACGGGAGTTTGGAACAAAAGAAAGAGTAATTCATGGTTCTATCATATATCTAATTTAACACATGTTAAAATAAATTTTAAATGCCACCATACAGCAAGAAAAGTACTACTGAATTTAATAAAATTTTATTCTTCTTTTTTCTTTTCCTATATATTGATTTCTACTTTTACATATCATACCATTTACAACTTTTACCAATACTATTTTTTATATCAAAAGTTTTTATATAAAAAATAGTATTGATAAAGTGTTTAAGAAAATTGTAAATGGTATGAATTTGATAAACATGTGAAAAAGTAAATTTTTAAAATGCTGCTGATACAGCAAAAAAAATGAATTTGATAAACTTTTACCATTTCTCTTTAAGTATATTCTCACATGATAAAGTAAGTTGTTATAGCCTGCATATTGAAATACATATTAGAAAAATGAAGAGATATTAGTTTTTGCTAATCCTGGTAAAATTTTATTGAATAAATATATTTCAAATTATTTAAACTTTGTTGCAATCATGTATTTAATTTTTACTTGCATATATTATGACAATGTTAAAATTTTATAGTCATTTTAGAAATTATCACATGACAAACATAAAATAATTTATTCTAAAATTATTGTTTACTGTATTTAATAAATGTCATATTTTTGTGATACTAGTGATAGTAATTATTTCATATAAATATATTTTAATTACCAAACTTTCTACTAATGCAAGGGGACAGCTAGAAAAATACAAAGAATTAGCAAGTAAAAATTTTATTTGGTATTCAAATGCATCCAAAATCAAAAATGGAATACATAAATATTCTTTAATTATCAAACTTTCTATTAATGTCAGAATACAGCTAGAGTTTAAAAATGAAATATATAAATATATTTAATTATCAAACTTTTTACTAATGAGATAGCTAGAAAAATAAAGAAAATTAGTGACACAAATTTTTATTTGGTATACAATACAATAAAAAATTAATGAAATTTAAATAAGAAATCATTCAAAAATATCTACTGCTCACAATATAACCTTCTAATATACATAAATTAGAAATATATTTTAATAATCAATTAACTTATATTCTTTTATTTTTATTATTATTCAAGTAACATGTAAAATGCTGCAGATCCACTTTGCTTGCATTAGTAAAATAAAGCAGTGTAATGCTGTTGAGAATTAAAATATATTTAAAGAGTATCAACAACAGTTAAAAATAGCCTACATTGTTTATAAAAATGCATTACTATAGCTATTTTACATACTATTGATATCTCATATATTATTATTTCATGCAAATGTTATTTAAATATATTTCAATTATTAACTACATTATATTCATTTAATCGAATAATATGAGCAAAGTCATGGTTATAGCTACTTAATGACAGATAACTAGAAATATTTCCACTATATGCAGAATCAAATTAGGTTGTTATTTAACTTAGCAAATGATTTTTAATTAACCTAGACTTTCTCATAATATTACATTTTATTTGAAAATATTAAAGTATATGCATCATTTTTAATCATTATTTAGTGATTACAGAATGACCTTTCCAAGATTAATATAGATTCTTTATTTTTTTCTTTTAATTCATTACAATCAATATTTTTATTTTCACTTTAGTTTTTTAAAATCATTAATTTTTTTATATATATTTAATCCAATTTTGCTTTTATCTGATAGCTCTTGTAATATTTTCTAAAGTAATGGAATATTATTGTAAAACTAACCCTATCCTGCAAAATATAAATGAAGTAAATTATTTTCATTTATTTTTATTTCCCTAATATTTTTTTTAACTCTAAAAATACTTTTAATGAAATTGTTATAAACAGTTTGGAGATATTGAATTATCTTGTTTTATATAAACCATACTGATGAATATTTTTTTAAATAAGCGAAAACATTTTTAGTCTGCTCCATAAACATAAAATTACATAATATAATTGAGATTCAGAATACCAAACACAAAGCAAACAAAAGATTTCAAACAATGTTGAATTATATTTATATGGAAATTTATTTTAGATAATTATTTTAAATTAAATAAATTTCATTTTTCATTCAGCATGTAAACAGAAAGTTTGTGTATAGCGGAGATTTTAAACGGAGAAAAATGGCTTTCTGTAGTTAAGATATGTGATAAATAAATAAGACATATCATTAGATTATAAAGTAAACAAATAAATAATTACATTAATGTTATGATTATTTCCATGACTGTAGACCAATAAAATGTTAGAATAAGACTTAGTTTATATATACTGTAATTTAAATATATATCTGTGTGGAACATGATAAACAATGTGTAATTATATAACAGGTTTCTAGAGATAAATTATTATAACTTCATAGACTGTTTGTTAATATAAGACTGATGAGAAAAGTCAAATGTCTATTAATGCAAAACTCAGTCATTTTTGTGAATCAAAGGAATAATATAAAAAACTAGGAAAATCAAAGAATGAGACAAAAAATGATTTAAAACCTCTCATGCAATAGCAGCTCTCTAAGTCAAAATGCAGCTAATGTATAGATTAGTCAGCCTTGGGCTATTAACATATTTCAGAACTTTGCATGATTAGGTAATTATTTATAATAGGCACAGATTGAAAGCCATTCTATTATTTATATAATCACTAACAAAATATTTTCTCGTAGCTACAAGTAAATTATATATTAAATATACATTTCATTTTATCAACTTACACTTTATTTAATTTCTCAATAAATATTAATGTAACAAATAATATTGAGATACTCTTCTATGCACTTTACATAATAGATCAACACTTTCAAAATTAGCTGACAGTTTTGACTATCCAATAGTCTTCTTCAGAAGATTTCCTACTATTTAAAAAGAAAAGACAAAACCATTTAAATTGTTAAAAAAATAATGATGCTTTTTTTAAAGAAAGAAAATCATTGCAAATACTTCAAAAATACAAGTTAGATAAAATAATAACAAAGAAGAATTTATCATTAACAATATTATTCATATTTTAAATACAGTTTTTAGAGATTTACTAAAAAGTCTATTTTAAGCATATTGAGCAATGGCATGGAATACAGATTCAAAAGCTAAAGATTTTTAGATTTAAAGTCAACACTTCATTTTTAATGTTTGATCATCATATGCCCTCCTAGGTAACTAACCATAGATTTTTTTAATTATTCAAAATGTTAACTTTTGTTTTAATTGTTATTTATATTTCAAATTTTTATACAAGATACATTTTTTAGTTTTTTATCTCCAAAAAATTAGTAAGCTTCATGACTATTGCTTTTTTTTTATTATCTTTTTACAGAGATCTTATTGAAGCAGCCTTTGTTCTGCCATAATCTATTAATTAAAAAGACTATTATATATATATATATGTTGATATGAAGATTTTCATGGGTTGCATATATAAAAGGCATATTTTGCAGGTTCATCCATGTTAAAAAATTTAAATATTGATATACCAATGTTTTGACTTGATCACACAAGTCATCCACTGGGTGATAAAAGGTAGAAAGACAGTTGTAGAGGCATTGCAATCACTGATTTAAAAAAAATGTTAAAGTTCCACCAATAGCAAAAATGTTAAATTAAAAATGTTTTTTAAAAAAATCTTTCCTAATAGGAGGAAGTTTGCCTGTATCATCTTGCTTAGTGATACAATCTGGCCTTTTAAATATCTCAATAGCTTCTCTAATTTTGCATTGATAGAAATTATCATATTTGGATATGATCCTGGTACTAGAAAAATTAATTTTATGACCTGAATCTATAGTATGGAGTGAGAGTGCTGATGATGATGAGTGTTGTTTAACTACATTAGCATGCTCATCTCTCCTAACACTGATGTGATGATTACTCATATCTATATAAGAAGCTTCACAATTTTCACATGAGATTTGATAAACATCATGAAATTCAAGAGGGATTAAATCCTTAGCTTGGTTATTATATTGCTAATCTTTTGATGAGTAGAAAATGCTGTATCTATATTATAGTGTTTTAATATATATCCAATACTGTCTGTAGTTTCTTTTACATATGAAACACAAATCCTAATAGCTGATTTATCATCTTTTTGTTTCCTATTTTGTCCATTTTGGGCTTGAAATAAGGCGTTTTTTTAATAAATTTATAATTATAACTATTTGCTAATAAATCACTATTAATATGATTTATTTCTTCATTCAGATGTGACTTATATGAAAGGTTAATTGCTCTATTTAAAAGTATTTTGGCTACAGAAACTATCTGAGTTGGGTGATGATGACAATGGAAATGTAAATATCTGTCCGTGCATGTATTTTTTCTGTAAATTGAAAAAGATAAACTATTGGGTGTTCTGATGACTAGAACATCAAGAAAAGGGAGTTTTCCATCAGACTCTGTCTCCATTGTAAATTTAATATGATGATGCATATTATTTAAATGTAAGAAAAAATCATCTAATGTATTTTTTTCCATGTTGCCATATGACAAAAGTGTTATCTATGTATCTGAGCCAAATGAGAGGTTTTAAAGATGATGATTCTAAAGCACAAGTTTCTATATTTTCCACAAATAAATCAGCTATTACTCCTGAGATATGTGAGCCCATAGGAGTACCAAAAACTTGTTTGTAATGCTGTCCATTGTATACAAAATATGTGTTCAAGAGACAATGTTTAATCAAAGCAATAATATGGTCTGGTAAAGTGTAACATTGTGAAATTATATTTAAAACTTCATCAATTGGAATGTTTGTAAACAAAGACATGACATCAAAACTGACCAGAATATCATTAGCATTAATTTTTAAACTTTTTAAAACAGAAATAAAAAAAAAAGAGTTTTTAATATATGATTTAATAGATAGTATTGTAGGTTTAATGAAACCCGATAAATATCTAGCTAAAATATGAGTATATATATATCATAAAGTGTTAAGTGGTGTAAAGATGATACATTTACCAGTCATCATTTTGGAAACTTGGGATACAAATTAAGAATGTCAATTTTGTTTTGAAATGTTAAGATTTTATTGTCTTAGGTGGTTAGTCCATAGCCAAACTGGTAGCTATCCAACATTATTCAATAAATGATTATTTATATATCTTTATTGAGAGAATAAAACAAGGATGGAATCTACCAGAAATTGACAAGCTAGATATGTAACTCTCACTTGTTCTTTGTTTTTCTATGGGAGGATTATAGAAGAGCACTTGACATATTATTGTCTTTTAAGAGTTTTTTAACTACTTTATTTTACAATAATACTTTTCAATCACTGTATTAATAAATAAATTCTGATGTAGTAAATTAATTTTACTTTCATAATAATAATATGCTATGCACATAGTCACATTGCATGTATTAATACAAACAGAAAATGGATTTCAATCCTATATAATGTGAAAGGCAAAAATAAAATGTTATGGGTAGTATGCAATTCAATAAAACAGATCACTTTATAACTCTAAGAACACAATTACTAAAACTCAAATGATATTATAGGTGATTACTATTAATCCAAAATTCTTGGTTACTACCATTAATTCAAAGTTCTTGGTTACAGAATTTTTTATGGATTTGTGAATTTTTTGAATCTCAACAATAATGTTCTCCCCTTATAAATCCAAACTCTACTGAAAATTTAAATAAATATTAATGGATTACTGTCATATATATATATATATATATATATACATATATCCATATATATATATATATATATATATATATACCCACACAAAAAAAAACAACAAAAATACCAAAATCCTTACACGACCATGGTTTCATCTACTATAAATAGACCTTCTCAAGTGAAAATCAAACTAAAGGGAAGGTGGAGTTTGAAATGAATTATGGGAAGGTTTGTTTTTGTGTATATATATTTATTTCCTTTAGTTTTATTTTCGCTTGAGGTCTATTTGTAGTAGATGAAACCATGGTTGTGTAAGGATTTTGGTAAAATTTTGGATTTAATCTAGTATTGTATTGTTTTATGGTTTTGCATTTTTATTTTTGCTAGTATAGTGTTAGGCAGGTTTGATTATATATATATACACACATTTTAAAATGTGTACAGTGGAAATGTGAACTATGCAATATCAATATATATAATTTCAATTATACACTTTCAAAAAATGTAAACAAATATATAAAAGCAAAAAAAAAACATTAAAATTCATAAATTGAATACATTTTATGATATGTAAGCAGTCATTTTACATACCTGAGTGCTGTATGTAATCATGTTTCTAAAAAAAAAAAAAATTTGTAAATAAATTTTACAATATCCTAACAGCCATTTTTTCATTTTGGAGTGCCCTAAGTAATTATGTTTATCAATAAAATTTCATCAGTTAATGTTGAAAGTGCATCCATTTTATTCATCCTTTATTATCCTTTTCAAATTTTACAAGCAATATTTCATGTAATAAAGGTTTTCTAAAAGTTTTAAAAATATAAGAACATATTTAAAATTGATACTTATTTAAAAAATATCAAAACAATAAGAGGGATCACAATTTTTTGATAACAAGATTACCATTATCTTTTTATAAGAGAAAAAAACTTATTAAAAAAAAGAATATCGTAACAAATGTTATATAATTACAATAAAAGTCATATCTTTATTCATTTTATTAAAAAAATATGATACAATAAATTTTTAATGCTTTTATTGAAGTTGTAAAATCATTTTATTTGTTGGTAGGTTTGTTTAAACTTTTGATTTTTTTTAAAACTAAAATAAAAGTTTGAAATTGAGGTTTATCACAATTAAATTCAATAGAATTGCTTGAAATTTAGTATACAACTAATTACAGACTAATCCAATTGGAAGACTAATCTTTTCAATAGGATTTTTAGACATTAAACACAGCACAAAATATTAAAAATATTTAATATTTTCCCAGTATTAAATTTTAAAATTATTTTTAGAACTTTCATTTGTTTTAAATAAGGTTCATAAGAGGACAGAATAAAGATTTTTTCTTTTAATTTAATAAATTTTTATAACATTTTAAAATCAATATTTAATTGATTTAAGTTCAAAATAATTCAAATTTTGTACATTTTTCTTAAATCCCTAGGAAAGTGATAGGACTTATTAATATTTTAAATCAGTAATTTAGTTTATTAGTTACGAAAGAATGGTGGGAGTGTTTTAAATAATGTTCACAAGTTTTCTTTATTGAAATTGTAAGCTTTATTTAAATAATAGTTTTGTTAAGCTTCTTTTTTAAAAAAAATTGTTTTAAATAAAAAGCAAAAATGTCAACAATATTAAACAGAATAGTTGTTTACTGATTTATTATATGTATATAATTATGTATACTTACTAAATATGATATATACATAAGGACTATCCATATTATTTTACTGCAACAGTATTTAGTGATATATATGCACTATATTTGTGAAATTTATTTAAAGTAAAATTATATGTATTAAGTGAAGTTCATTTACAATATAGTTTTGGTAAGTACTTTTTTAAAATAAAAGTTCCAATCAAAGCAAAAATGTCAAATACTTTTTACTTAAAACAATATTTCATATTTTTAATCACTTATATACACATATATTATTATGTACACAAACTAAATATAATATATACATAAGGGATATACATTTTAATTTATAGCAGAATTACCTAATGATATATATTGTAATGGTATACAAATGGTAATGATGATAAGAGACTTTGATATGTCCTATAGACCTGCAAATCAAGTTATAATGATATTAAAGCTGAGAAGTTACACTTCAGATTGCCCTACAAATTCCAGAATCAAACTATAATAATATAAAATGATGATAATAATAAGCTTTTATTTAATAGCCTCATGGATATGGCTAGCAACTTTAATAAACAAAACACAAAATTTAAACAACAAAGTATAACTAATTATAATTTGAAATGAATTATCATAATAAATATCCAACAAATAATGATTTTAAATTATATTAATATCTAATTATAACACTCTTATTTATTTAAATATACTAAAATATTTATGCTCTATAAATTATTAGATTATCTCAAATATAAATTTTATCCAAGATAACTATTATATTCTTTCAGTAGAATTATTTATTTCTAACTGAATATAATATAGATGAACTAAAGAATGGATTTATCTTTAAATTTATTTATCAAAATATCATATGTAAAAAATAGTAAAATCTTCTTTAGGATTTTGCTGTTATTAATTAAATAAAAAATATTAAAATCCATTTAATTAAAGTCATTTCAGTATAAAGTATACCAGTATTTAAATATTAAAGTCAATTAGTATAAAAAACTTAAATTTGCTTGTCTTAACTTGTTTAATCAAATTTAATTATGAGTACCAACTATACCTGTTATAATATAAAATTCGTTATTGAAATTACTAAATACTAATTTATTATATTAATTGTACTAAGGTTAAATAATAATCAAATATATTGAATATGTATGTTGAAGTGGAATCTGAGATTCAGATTGCGCTTCACAGCCCACCTCAAATCTTCCGCTACCAAGCTAAATTCAAACCCTATTCTTGCGTATATATTCCATTCACTAACACATATTTTTGTCCTTTTTTTTTTATTATTATTAACTAACATACTTATTAATGAAGATATATGCATAAATATCTGAATTTAAATACACACAAAAAAAAATAAAAGTAATAAATATAGTATTTAAAGAGGGAATATGTATACGCAATAGGTAACGGGGGATTAATTATAACGGACTTATAATATCAAAATATATTATATGTTCTGTATTTTTTTATTTTATAAAAGTTATAGTAATTATTTATTGATTGCAGCTCATATACAGAGATATTGTAGAGACAAACATAATGAGCAAATAATTACTACAAAAAGTTCGTTATATGTCATTCTATAAAATTTTGTTTTTAAATTATTTTTGCTATTAAACTCTACTTTTATTTTAAATCCAATATGGAAGATGCGATTGTAATTAGTCAAAATTAATTAAAGGTGAGAAACGTAATCTTGTATAATCTTCTAAAATAAATTTAATTAAAAGTTTCTCTAAAATCAAAATTAGAAACTAAACTTAATTGATTTACTTTTGTCACAAACATTTTTTTTATCAAATTAATTTCAGTTTGAATACTTATCTAACAATGGCATCTTCCATCACAATGGGTAAAAGCTTGTATAGAAATTCTTTTGGAAATTAGATTAAAGAAAATGATTAGCAATGACCAATCAAGAAGGGATTCCACAAATACCAAGGCATGGGATAATTATGAATTAATTTGACAGAGGAACTAAGACAGTCAAGGAGAGCAGTTGCCAAAAAAATTTGCGTTCGTTAATTTCAATGTGTCGTGAGTAAATCCACTTCACCTTTCTCGCCATTCGAGATGGCCTTCCCTGAAATCTGTGCCCATGGATCCCGATACTCATAGACTATAATTATATGCCTGTTTGTTAAATACTGAACTTACTACCTGCCTCAATAATTATGCTCGTCAAACTAGATCTAGTTCTCCGAGGGAAATCTGAAAAACATCAAAAGAACAGCCAAGTTTGTAAAGAGGTAATCATTTCAAATGCTGCTAGACTCTTAAAGTTACCGTGAATAATTTTAAACTCTCACCTATCTGTTTCGTTAACCATTATGTCAAGCCTGTTTTTTATTTGTAAAATTTAATATTAAGTATGAATTAATCTGTAAAATTCTTACCTTTTAGTTAATTGTACCTTGTTCTCTCTATATAACTTAGCTGTAATCTCTCCTACATTAAACCTCTCCTGAACAATTATTATTTCTTGATTTCATGTCTATGCGGCAATATTTTATTTTCATTATTATATTTTATATTTTCATATACTAAATTATATGTCGATAATTTCCCCCAGAATCGCAAATGCTTACGCTATCTTTTTTAATAAAAGAAAACCTTCCTTACTTTTCAGAGGGTATTTAATCTAGTATTTTTTTAAAACAAATTTGTTATTCTTATTATAGCGGGTGCCTGCAAGTCTGGGGAAATAAAATCAGAATCTGATAATTACTGTACAATGTTATTGTCGAAAACTAAGCAAAAATCTGTTTTCTTAGAAATGTGTTTTTTTTTATTAATTAAATAATAGCGCTAACTTCTAAAACTTTAAATATATTTATATGAATTAAATTAATATTACTTTCGTGAAATCACTAACCGCCACCGACTTTATATATATTTAATAATATGAAAATTATCTATTTATTAAAGCATTCAAAACCAAAGAGTTGTATTAGTCATACGTTGTGGGAAGTTTATGTGTAATTTAAAGTAATATAAAGGGGGGGGGTATTCTAGTTCTATAAGCTATTATATTAGCATTAAATGTAATTCTTCCATATCCACGTGGTAACTTAAATCATACCGGTACGCTGGGTTTTTATCAATAAAGATAGGCGATAATTCTTTATTTCTTAGTTAAGTTTATATATTTATATTAATGCAAGCGTTACGTGTATACCGGCCTTTAGTTTTATATATATTTGTGCTTCATTCATTTTTACTTCCAATACCAAGGACAAGGTTTGGCAAACCCCTTTGGACTTCTTCAGCGCTAGATATTATTGCATAGGGTTCGCTCTGGCAAAAGTCCAGCCTATGGCAATTCAATAAAGCGCATTCTTCGTTGTTTATGACCCGACCCTGCCAACGTTTGCAGAGAGTCGCCTTCTTTAACTGTGAATTGAAGCACCTTCTTGGATCTCAGAATAGATCTCTCCATTGCCATCATACACGTACCGCTCTCCCATATTTCATTCTCGTTAAAGCCTATCAATGCTCCTAAACCGTACTGTTATGATTATGCTAAATGGATTGCCATTTTTTATATTTCATTCACACTTTCAGATACGATATTGCTGCCATAATTATTATTTCCTAAATTAGCTTCCCACATACGTTCTTATTTCGCAAATGCGAATGCTATTTTATTACTTAAACATAATTACTGTTTGCCATCAAACTCAATAAACTTATGTATTGGTTCAAGTGCTGTTGTTTTATTAATGGTGGATTCAAAGAACCTTAAGTAACTGTAGTCTAGCGCTATTATTAAAAATCTTAGGTATCCCATACAATCTGTAAATTATTGACATATAAATAGCCGCATTAGAACAAAGCCATAAATTATTTGTGATTGCTGATTAAATACGTTCGTTTTATAGCATTGTAAGAGAGGTTAATGTCATCTAAGGGAGATAAATACCCATTTTATTTACATTTTAACACAAATAATGTTTGCAATCAATTATATATATATATCTCAAGTTAACTTAATAAATCTTATACATATTACTAAATATCTAAGTCATTGTTTCATTTATTGAATAGAAATAATTTTGATGTTATATAAAAGGTTTCATTTACTAGATGATCGAAAATCGCTAACAATAATATTCTATACATGAATAAAGTTCAAATAAGAGTCTTTTTGTGTCACGACTTTGTGATGCCGGCGGGTAGAAATAAATTAGATCAGTATCATTGGAATTGTTGCTCATAAGTTGGTAGATCTGGAAAATAGGCAAATAGGGCAGAGTTCATGAGTGTTCCTGACTTATGTATCTTGCGCATGGTTGGACTAGAGGTACTTTTGCCTAGATGCTAGATCGTGTTATATGAACAGACAAAACTGACCGGTACAATATAAAAGTAAGTAATATATAACGATATACACACTTAACAATCCAATTGCTAGTTTCTTGATCATTTTATAATTATTTAATGTAAGAAGTGTAAAGTGTAAATTAATATGTAATCAGTAAATATTTCAGACTACAATAGCAAATAGGTGTGCCTGACTAATTAAAATAAGCTTTAAATCAAATTTATTTATTTAACTGAATCAATATTTATTATTTAAAAAAAAAGATAAATAAATAATAAAATATACTGCGATATACATTCCAACTAAGTATTGTAACGTTTATCCTTCACCTGAAAAAAAAAAAACAAAGATAACTTATAAAGCAAAGATTTATTTATGTTTATTATATAATATAAAAGAATTTATATGTTGTTGAACAAATACTCAGCAAAAATAAAAGAAAGCTATTAATAATTATTAATATTCATACAATAGGATAATTTATCAAAGTAAACTAAAATAATAACTACGCTTGTTCATTTATCTTATTTACAAAATATCGTATCAATAGATAAATAATATAATCATCCAATTTTTTTAGTACTCACAACAGATGTATTGAAAATAATATACTGTCAACAAATAAACATACTGTATTTTAAGTTAAAATTTAAAAAATTCAAATTTAGAATATAATTAAGATTTAACTTTTTTCTATTTTTATATTGACAATTTACCAGCATATAATATAATAATCAATTATACTACTAAAATACAATATAAATGAATAAGTAAATAAATTACATATTTATATATGACCTGAATAAAGTCTTTCTATGTACATACTTCAGAGAAGCACAATAGCTCAAATATAATATATATATATCCATTGAGCTCCAAATAATCCGATAAAATTCATTAATCTAATCAATATATAGGGTATATGAGCACAGACTTTCACACGACCCACCACTCTCCACTATATCTCAAAACACTAATACACTTGAACACATATATATCGAAAAGATAAATAATCACCAATATACGTAATTCATGCTAAACCAGCAATCATCAGTTGATCCAGATTATCATCTCTACATATATATGCAATAAGTGCTCAGATATATATTGAGATAGCCAATCTTCATACTTTAATGGACAGACTTTAATTCACTTCACACTCCAACTCTTCAACAATCCATCCAATTGAAAATCTGATGATGGAATGCTCAAAGGCTACCCTAAGGCCAAGATTCTCATCACACCCATGTTGATCTAAAGTCAATCTGATCCCTCATGTACAGGACATAATCCATTTAATACATATACAAAGGATGGGCAGACATCTCTATCATGTAATGTATAATATATTGTACATAGCTATTGAAAATAAAATATATCAAATTTCCAGTAAACACCAATTATGATTTTATTATCCTTTGCATAATAAAACACTTGATATTACAAATAATGTTATTGAAAACAAGTAGATGCTGACATCCTTTTATAATGTAAGTGTACATAAATAAATTAATTCAAATCCAATATTAAAATAATCCATCACCATGATCTTTTTAAGTAGAAACAATTCACATATTTAGCAGCATGTTATTAATTTTGACGTTTAATAATTACAACATTTGTTTAACCATAGCAATAACTTTTCACCAGAGAACATTAAAATGAACTTAAATGCTAGAAGTTTTTCTTTCTCCATTCTTCTTGTTTTAATAAGCACTTCAGGAAATTCAGTTCGTTCTTCCAAACAAATATATTTCTTTCTACTCCATTATTTGTAATTACCAAATTATATATATATAAGATCGGAAGATATAAATTAAATATTTATAATATATATATATATAAATGTTCCGTTTTATTTCAATAAAAGACAGAATATTAGAGAGTGATTTTAAATAGTTTAGGCCTAGTTATAATTATCCTCATTATAGTTGACATAATATTCATTATTGTGTTTCAATAATATACTTTATTGTAAGAATTAGATTACATGAATTTGTTGTTAACCAAAGTTACATTGTTGAAAATACATGGTTTAAAACTATATAGCTTTAGAGCAAACAGAAAGAATAATTAAAGAAAGGGATATGTTAAACAAACAACAACAAAATAGTTGTTCTTGTTACAGAAAAAAATCATAATTTGTTTTTTTTTAGGTTATGTTTTGTTTCAGGTTTTTAATAGTGACCATGTAGCAGCAAATATATCTGGGTGTGCAATTTTGCCATCTCTGGCCTTTAATTGTTTGAGCTTCTTTGAGAATGTGGCTGGGTGCTTTGTGGTATTGTCTCCAAGGCAGAAAGTACATCTGGTGCACCAGAAACTATATAAACAAAAAGTTGCTGCACAAGCTGCTAGTATTGAGCCTTTACTGAGTACCTCTAATAGGTTATCAAGTGTAATGTTATTTTGTCTATATGTGTTAATTATAATTTCTCGGGTGTTTGTTAGGCCTATGCAGATGTGAAATAGGTGCTGTTGTGTTTCTTCTTCTCTGTGGCACAGGAAACAAACAGCATCAATTTTGTTGTAAAATCTGTGGTATTTAATGAAGTAGGAGGTAGGTAGAGCATGAATATTTACCTTTAAAAGAAAGTCAAAAAATTTGGGTTCCATTGACCACTTTTTAAATCGCTGCATCAAAAGACTATTATTCATATTTAGCATGGGTGAGTGAGGATATGTTGTTATGTCTGGGTATAGCATAATATAAATAGTCCAATAGGTGTATCTACCAACACCCAAAAAAAACACCTGATCATAAATGCTTTGAAGTTGGTTTATGAGCAAAGACAAATATCCATGTGAAGGTGGTGGTCGGTCTGTGTGTGTTATTTGAAGAATGCATTCAAGGGCTGGAAAACTTCTTATCAGTGCAGCTAGGAGATTAGTACTTTTTTGTTTGTGAAAAATTTGTATGGAGTGAAGACCTAATCCATTTCTAGTTGTTGGAAGACTAAGTTGTTTTACAGAGATGGAGACTACTTTTCTGTGCCATAATAGCTTGCTGCAGAGTGAGTAAATGGACGATGTGAAAGATTTAGTGAAATTTATGATTGGTGAGTAATAGATTATTTTTGTAGTTACAAGCTGATTGAATAGGCATACTTTTGCATATAGTGAAAGGTAGGTTTTGGAGAGAGAAGTGGTTGTACGTTCAGCATCATCTTTCAGTTTTGTTTGGATGTTTTGTCTCATTGCAGAGGGCCCTAGGTAGAAAGGAAAACCAAGGAAATTAGTTGGTTTCCCTTGATAAACTTGTGTATTTATCTTGCCAGTGTAAAGAAACCAAGCTGATGTTTTGTTAATATTGATTTTGAGTTTGTAAGTATTTTTTCCAGAGTAGGTAGTTGTTTTTTGGATATAAGAAAAACAGTAAAATCATCCATGTATGCAATACGTGGTACATATTGTCCAGTGTGTGGAATTTGGATTCCTTGTAATTTTTTTTGTATTTTGTTTATAAGAGGGTTAATGTAGAACATAAATAATAATGAACTGAGTGGAGATCCTTGAGGTATGGATTGGTGGGGAGAGAAAGAAGATGATGTTCTACCATTGTATGTAATATGGATTTCATGACTAAGGAGTAGATTGGTTAGTAGGTATAAGAGATTGCATGGTATTTTGGTATCTGCAAGTGTTTCAATTAAAATTTCAATAGGGACTGAGTCAAAAGCAGCCTCAATGTCAATTTGAACAGCCATGGGAGCATACTTTTTCTGCTCTCTAACTGAGTTTACAATGGTTTTGAAAATGAGGGCAGCTTGGCCTGTTGAGGAGCCTTTTTTTGCATGTTGCATTGGTAATAATAGAGGGAGGAGATATGTTTCAATTTGATCTTTTAGCACCTTTTCCAGAATTTTATTACCAAGGGGCTCATGGAGATTGGTCGCAGATTAGATAGATTGGATATTAAAGCTTGATTTTTGATAAATGGAACTAAGGAGATTGGATATAGATCTTTTATGTTAAACAGCCTTTGTGATAGATAATTTGCTAAATCACATAGATATGTGGTGGTAAACTGACTGAGATGTGAAAATACGAATTTGGGGATTCCATGTGGCCCTGGATGACAAGAGTTTGGAAACCAGGATATGCTCAAATTTCCTTCTCTCAAATATTAAAACTAGATTCGTCTTGCGAACTAAAATTTCTTTTATAATAATGAAAAGAATAATATTTTACAAATCATTATATAAATAAAAAAAAATATTTACACTATGAAAATACATGACACTCTATAATTTAATACAAATTAAAATAATTTAAACTACATTTTCATAATATTGTGTTGGAAATAACTAATTTTTATATTATCCCAACTTAAACATTAGACATATAATGTAAACATAAAAATATGCATGTTTAAATTATTAAACATTTATTTATGGTGTCTATGGGATACCAATTATGACTGCAATAAATAAATAAAAAATAAAAAGAACAAAGAAATATCAATGAATTTTATTAAAGTTATACATTTTATTATGTAATACTTCCATTTTATTTTTTATATGTATTTTAAGAGAAGATTAATTTATTAATTTATGTTATAATAATGTTGCTTCCTCTAGCATTTTGTTGGTATAACAACCATTTCAACACTTTCTAGATTAATGCATAAATTTTAAAACTATTTTAATTTTTTTTTATGATTAATCCTACATCATATACTAAAATTGAACTCAGTTTTGGCAGTACAATATATATATATATATATTATACTTATAGTATATATATATATATATATATATATATATATATATCAACTATAAGGTTCAAGTAAATTTAAAGTACAATATAGTCTTATATTTTTATTTACTATGCCAATGCTAAAAACTTTAACCACAACTCAGTTATTAGATTTAATTTCAAATAAAAGCATGGGATCCAGAAATTAATTAAGTCAATCCCTATTTTTTATAACAAGAGATTGACTTAATTAGTTTCTTCCTCCCCCCTCACTATGCTTTTATTTCAGGTTAAATCTAAAATCCCCAGTTGTGGTTAAAGAAGTGATTATTTCTTTTTAGTGCACAGTCAATAAAACAATTTAATGTTAAATATTTTTTATCTCTATTATTTTATTTTTATTTTTTCAGTGAATGAATGAATCAACACACTCAGTAAAATATAAGTAAATATATCCACTCAGTTTATTATTAATATCTATAAATATTTTTTTAAAAAATTTGTTTATAGCATAATCTTAATTTAAATATGTATATTATACATTTAAAAATGTATCTGTGTTATATACATATGCATGTTGCTAAGTACACTATATTTACAGTTTATTAAACAATATGTATTCTATTCAATCAAACTTTATCAACAAAACTAAGTCATTATACCTGACATATGATGTATGTGATGGGAATTTGAAATAAAATAAAAACAAATATTGTGGAAATTATTTGCATGTATAATTAAAATCTTTGCTTAGACTTACAACTATTGAAAGCTCTCAGATTGTTCAAACGAGATTACAATTTTATTTAATAGAAATGATATCTGAATCTAGAAAAATAATTTATTTCAGCTATTTATCACATCAAAAGATAGACAGGTATTAGACAGCATTCTAGAATATATTTATATATATTGTGACCTTCCATGTTGGCACCAGGAAGAAATGTGGGAAGTTCACATTTGTGTTAACAATGGCTAAAGATAGTTATCTGAGAAAAATGAATTGAGATGAGATTTGCTATTTGAAATTAGATTTAAAAAAATTAAACTTTAGTTGGATGTACCAATTGATAGGATTTTAAGTTATATATTTAGTAGTGAAAGGGGAAGACAGAAAAACATTAGGGAATGTTGGTATAAGAGTAGAATTAATAGGAAGCTATAGCAGGTGTTGTTCATTGGTGTTCTATATTATTGTCTACTCCAATCCAAGATTTAGCTTGTGTATGTGGATGTATGTTCATTTACATCATTTCATACTTTGTCCATTTTTTTCATACAATTACTTATAATGTCTAGGTTATAATAGTAAAATTTATATGCTAAACAAAACAGATATACTCATATATAATTGATTAAAATGATTTTCTTATTTATATATTTTTTTATTTATTTACTGGTTATGTATTGTTTCTAATAATACATTTGGAATTGTAAAGATTATTTGTGTTATTGGATAATATTTGTAAATTAATATTTAATATTTGATATTTTTATTTTTATTTTAACACTCTATTGTTCTCAGTTTATAAAGCAAGCAGGTTTTGGAGTGTTGCCAAGTGGTCAATAGTAATAAGAAAGACAGAGGGCGTGAGTGGGCAGAGACAGAAATTTTAAAACTTGAAGAAAAGTATAAAAAAATTCCAAGGAAGAAGATAGAAAAGAAAAGAAAGTTTAGAAAAATCAATAACTTTCTAAAAGTATTAAAACAGATTAATAAACATCGCATGAGGATTCTGATAATATAACTGTAGAGGATTTTCTATTATACTACTGAAATAATATAACAATGAAGAGATAAACCCCAAGGGAAGCCAGCTCCAAATTTCTGTCAAATGATGATCCATGTTCACTACCTTTAAAATGCCTGGATGTTATGTAAGCTAAGTAATTATGATTTATTTTAAAGTATTACCAAAGATAAATAATATCAGAATGACAAAATTGTTTAAAATAAAGCTAGCTAAAATTTTCTTATTAAACGCTATAATTAAATGCTTGATGTGTGTTTTCAATTTTAAGAATTTTCTATCAATATTCTGCAAAATAAAATTTAAAATGAAAGAGTTTATCCATTTAATCTTATATCAAGAGGATAATTTTATACTGTATAACTTTGCTATTCACGCATATATAATAAAATAATTCCAATGCATGCGAATGTTATTAATAATGCCTATCATGGAATTCTATGAAAAAAAAAACTATTGTCATTCTTAACAAATTATGCCTCAACAATCGGATAGACATTTTTTTTTATGTTATAATTTACTGTTGTCTTTGAAATTGATATGTATGTTTCTTTCAACTTTTAAATTTTAAAAAAAAAAAAACTTAACATTTAATTATTGGATATTGATAAGTATTTTTCATTATTGCTTATAATAGATGTATAATCAATTTTTTTGTTTTGTTTTCTTATTTAAAAAAAAAACAATGTAACTTCTTATTATTATAATATGATAATCTATTATTTTATATGATCTAGAAATCATATTATAGGTGATTATATATATTCGGATGTGTGCGTGATGCTATAAATTATTATTTTTTAAAAAAAAAATTATATTTATTTTGCTTCAATTTCGTTAATGAAGTTTATTTTAAAAAATAAAGAGTTAAAACCTTGTCTGTTATAAGTTTGTTTATGTAGGAAGTATATTGAGTGTATTCGGAGGTAGAAATGGTCGAGGGACAATTAGATTATTTAGATTGAGTTTGGAGATATTATTTAATCCTCACGTATATAGGTGTAATTATTTGGTTATTGTTTTTTTCCCCTTCCTTTCTTCAATTTGGTATAGTTAATGTTAGATGATATACACTGATTATAACAAATAAGTGTTTTATAAATGTTTATAATATGTATAAAAAAATGATTAATTTGTTGCACTGTGTATTTTATAAATAAGCTAATAAAAGTATGCTTTAGAAATACATTATGTCTACAATGTTATAAAAATGCACATATTTGAATATATATGATTCATATATTAAATATTAGTCAATTTTGGTTTTGCTATAAGAGAAATGTAATTAGTTAGCAAGGTGCATAAAATAATATTTTTTTTTATTTATTTATTTTGTCTTTGATTTTCAATAAATATTTTATTGAGTTAAAATCTCATATGAATTGTTTTGTTATGTATGTTCGATTCTCCATTTCCACACACACATATATGGTCAACATAACATAGTTATAAAATATCTAGATTTGCCAGTATAAGTCAAATTTATTTAATTTGTCTGCAGTTGATAGATCCCAATATTACAGTGCCAATATTATATTTTACTTTGCTTAGAATAGATGGTGATGTAGATATAAAGGTACCCAGTCTTCATCATTGTCTATCCTATAATAAATGTGATAATTGATAATTTTGCAATGGTTTTATAATTGAATAAATGTGTGGCATATGATTAAATTAGTGTTACAGAATTGTTATCCATAAATGTTCTATTACTCTTATTTGCATCCTATATGAATACCATATCCTATAACCTCAACTGAGCTAAGCCATAGAATAACTACAGTATAAAATCTTTTAAATAAGTTTAAAAGCAATTTACAGTTATAAATTTTATTCTATCTTGTATAGAATTGGTGCCTGGGCATTTATAAATATAATAAAGTGAGTAAGTGAAGAAGACAGAGGTTACAATATATATATATATATATATATATATATATATATATATATATATATATATATATATATATATATATATATATATATATATATATATATATATGATTGTACTAATAATCAACAAAGGTTGCTGCTGAATGCCAATTATTTCAGTTTATGTATACAAAAGAATCCCATTCCAGCATCACTGAATGATCATGACTAAAATAATGAGCTCAGAGATGTAAAATATTGCTCCATTGCTAGTAATTGTAAACCAATTCAGAAACAGATCATAGTAGAAATCTAATGCTAATAAAAGAAATCTCTGCAATATAATAAATTACTAAGAGCCTTTAATCAGTATTTTTAATTATTGTGAGTTAAAAATACCCAAGTTTTCTTACTCAGCTTTAAAAAAATCTATTTAATATTTCTGACAGAAAAAAATGTTTTAAATTTAATTCAAAATGATAATAATTTCACAATGTAGAATTGATAAAAAATTTGAATTGATAAAAAATTTTCCAATAACTATTGTTAGCATCAAACAACTAACAATCAATAATTTGTTAAATTTTTAAATAAAATGTAATCTCTTCTTGGGAAACATATTAATGTTACTTATAGAATTGCATAGCTAAAGAAAAGAAGCAAAATTTGATAAAGTTAATATTTTTATTTGTATTTTTGTTCTCTAAAAACCCTTGTGCAATATTTGTAATTTTTGTAGACATACAAATAGTCAAGTTTTTAACTCAGTTTTAAAAAAGTTAATTATTTAATATTTATGAAAGAAAAAAAATTGAATTAATAGCTTAGACCATCTAAATAAAAGCATTTTTGTGAACTCAAACTCATTACTGATCTGACATCTGCAGTAGATAAGTAATATTAACAATGTCTTTCCAGTCTGGTAAAGATTCCAGTTTTTTATTATCTTTTATTAATAAAATAAAGTTTTGAATTAATGCATAAAAAATAGTTTTCCACTTCAAATTATCTTCATAGTCTCCATCTTGCAAATTAGGAAATAGAATGCTCAAAACCTTTGTTGGATATCCATGTACAAATTACATCCATCTTACTCCTCCCTCCCTCCATATTATTTGGCTTTACTTGGCCATATTTCTTAGTGGAAGTGGGATGAGTTGTACAAAATATGTATATTGGGAATTATATATGTTTTTGCATGTGTGTGGCAATGTGTATAGGTTGCTTAAGATAGAGAGAAGGATGAATGAACTAAACAATCCTGAGTTCAAATCTTTCTATTTATATAAATTAGGAAATGATAACTCAGCTCATAAATGTCAAAGTATGCTACTTCTTGAATTTTATCTGGTTTAAGCTTTTTCATATTTATTTCAAAGCACGTGTCTACAGTTGAGATTTTAGATTGCATGTCTAGAGGTTGACATTGAGGAAACGTTATTAAAATAGTACATAGATGTACCTTTATGTGGGTATATTTTGTGATTTTATGTTGATTTTTAAAATAGGTATTTAATATTTATTACTAATAAAATAAAAGTTCATATCTATCAGTATGAGTAACTCATTTTATAGTTTTAGAAAATAAATATTTAAGAATAAAAATAACATTTTTATTTTAAATACATCAATAGCCGTGCACTATTTTTTCCCTATTGATAGTTTTTTGACTAACGTTAAAATTGCATAAAAAATAGTGTATTTCTGTCGGAGTAGCTAAAACAAATTGGATATTTAGTTTCATTTCTTTTGTATACAAATTAAAATATTGGGGGGAAAAAAAGATACTTTGGAATTAACGCTGCTATGTAATCGTCCAGCAATAATTATTCTAATTTTGCTAATACTTTTTCATTGCTGGTAAAATATCATTTTAGATTTATCAAACTTTATATTTAAAAAATGGGTTTTTGAATTCAAGCTAATTTTAAAAAGTTATGAACCCAGTATAAATAAAAGATTTGAATTAAATTGGAACATCGAAAATTATTTTTGTTTACTAATTTTTTATTCAAAAAAATCTTTTATTTATACCATATTCATAATATATATTTTTAATTAACTTAAATTCAAAAACTCATTTTTAAATGTAAAGTATGCTAATCTTTAAAAAAAATATTATACTTAAAAGTGCTAGAATAATTATTGTCAGACGATTACGTCACAATAGCGCTAATCCCAAAATACCAAAAATATTATTTAATAATAGAAAATTATTTAATTATACACCAACTTTAAATGTATAAAATTAAAAAGTTTATTGAAATAAATATTATCGTAAAATAAGTTGCAAAAGTTACTATAAAAGTAAATTATTTTTATAATGGTCTATACAATCAAAAACCTAACATTAAAAAATGCTAAAAGCTAATCCTTTATCATCATCATCAACAACCATTATCAATCCACTGCAGGATGAAGGTCTCTCCAAGTTTAATCCATCTTCTCTGATCTTTAGCTTTTCTTCCCCACAATACCCCTGCACATTTTCTTATTTCATCCATCCATCTCACATGTGGTCTCTTTCTGGGTCTTTTATAATCTCTTGGAATCCAGTTTAAAATTTCAATTGTCCATCTATTATCATCTCTTCTAGCAATATGTCCAGCCCAACTCCATTTCAATCTTTTAATTTTTTTCAATAAGGTCAGTAACACCTGTTTGTTGTCTCACCCATACATTGTGTTTTCGATCCTTTCTTGTTATTCTCAACATCATCTCTCCATACTCCTTTGAGTGGTCTGAAGTCTCTGTATTGCTCTTCTATTAAGTGTCCAAGTCTCAGATCCATAAGTAAGAACTGGTAAAACACATTTGTTAAAAACCATCCTTTTCAAACACATAGGCATATTTCCTTTTAGTATCAAGTTATTTCTACCAAAAGCACTCCAACCAAGTTTAATTCTATGATTAATTTCCTCCATTATGTTTCCATCTGTATTAATAATCTGACCAAGGTATTTGTAACTGTTAACTTCTTCTAATTCTTCATAATCAATCTTTATTTTCATATTTTGAGCAAATCGATTAAACATTACTTTAGTCTTTTTAACATTTATCTTTAGTCCTACTTTTCTACTTTCATCTGCTAACTCCTGCAACATTTCCTGCAGCTCTGAAGCATTATTTGCAAAAACAACAACATCATCTGCAAAATCTAAATGACTTAAATACTCTCCATTTACTTTCATTCCTTTAGTTTCCCATTTTAATCCACAAAATACTTCTTGCAGCACTGCTGTAAAAAGTTTTGGAGATATGGAGTCACCTTGTCTTACACCTTTCTCAATGTTTTGTTTTTTCCAGTATCATTATGTAATCTAATTGTTGCTGTTGCATTTTTATAAATATTCTTTAAAATATGACAATATCCTGGATCTATACCTTGATGATCCAATGCTTTAATCACTGAAGAAATGTGTATAGAATCGAATGCCTTTTCATAATCTACAAATCCAAAACATAATGACAACTCATATTCATTTGTCCTCTCTATGACTTCTCTCAATACCTGGATATGATCTATTGTACTAAAACCACTTTTAAATCCAGCTTGTTCTCTTGGTTGGTGGAAATCCAAAGTTCTCTGTAGCACGAGTTGTAATTATCTTGGTAAAAATTTTATATAAAACTGATAAAAGGCTGATAGGTCTGTAATTTCTAATATCTTCCTTATCATCTTTTTTAAATATTAATATTATTACTGCATTCTTCCAATCTTCTGGTACATCTTTATCATTTAGACATTTGGTATATAACTTTGCTAAAATTGTTTCTATTTCTTCACCTGCTTCTTTTAATATATCAATTATAATTCCATCATTTCCTGGAGCCTTTCCTTTCTTCATACATTTAATTGCATGTCTCACTTCTTCATTTAAAATTCTGGGCAATTCGGAAGATGTAATAGATATTGGAGGTACTTTTTCTTTATTACTATATAATTCTTGATAAAAATCTTCTACCAATTTCATGATGTCATCTCTCTTTTTAGTAATAATTCCATCTTTTTTTCTTATTGCAGATATAAATTTTCTACCAAAACCAAAATGTTGTTTAACATTCTTGAGACTTTTATTTTCTTCTACAGCTTTCCTTGCTATTTTACAGTTATACTTTCTTATAACATTTTCAACTCTTTTCCGTACCATTTTACAAAATTCGAGATATTCAATTCTTTTTAATACATCATTTTTGTATATCTTCATATTCCTTTATTTCTTCATAAATTCTCTAGTCTCAGTAGAAATCTTATTAGTCAATTGCTGCTTTTTTCTACCAGCTATCTTTGTTGCAGTTTTTAAAAGTGTATCAGTTATTTTCATATTAATTTCATTCAAATCTGAATCATGCTCAAAATCTCCTAACACTTAAAACCTATTTGTAAGTTCTAATTTAAATTCATTAGAATGTTTCTGAAGATTAGGAATATCAACTGTAAATATTGTTTTTCTTAATAATTTTTGTCTCTCTAGTTTTACATTAACACGTAACTTACGCCTTACTAATCGATGATCACTTCCTGTGTTAAATTTATTAAGAACATTACAATCTTGAAATATGTATTTCCTGTTAGTCAAAATATAATCCAATTCTGCTGTACCTTCATTTGGATGCTTCCATGTCCATTTCCTTTTAACATTTTTCTCAAAAAACGAATTCATAATATAAAGTTTTTCTTTTTCTGCAAACTCCACAAGTCTATGTCCTCTCTCATTTCTATTACCATAACCAAAATTACCCACAGCAATTTCATCTTTCATTTGTCTACCATAACAATTTTAAAATGTTGTTTACTCTGATCAAAAGCCTTTTGTACATCCATATAAAAATCGTCTACTACTTCATCACTATGAGAACTTGTTGGGGCATAAACCTAGATTATCTGCATTTGGTATCTGCTATTAAGTTGTATAACTAATCTTGCCACTCTGTCCAATACACCATCAATCTCCACAATATTGTTCTTCCACTTTTTATTTATATTGAATCCTACTCCACTTGTATTTTCAATATGTGTACCTTTATAATAGAGTATATGTCCACTTTTTAAATCAATTGTTTCTTCACCTTTTCTTCTAACTTCACAAAGTCCAATAATGTCCCATTTAATATAAGACAGTTCTTCTAATTCTTGCAATCTTCCTTCACTTGAAAGTGATCTGCAGTTGTAAGTACCTAAATAAAAAGTCGTCATCAAATGGCAGCCTGGGTCTGCAATCAGGGGATTCTTAGCACCCTACGCCTTTGGCCACCAACTGCTGTCTTGGTTGGTGACTTTACAGCCTCCTGGGAATAAGAGCCATGCTTTATTTTTGTCTGTCATAATTGTATATATGTATTGGAAAAATATTTATCATTTACAGAAACATTCATTCTGCCTTATCAGGCACTGAGAAGAAAGACCATGGTGTTTCTTGATCTTAAACTCAGAGGTAAAAAGCCAATAAACTCACCACGCTGGCTAATGCATGTTGGTGAGCAGCCCATCCATGTTCGTATACTATATGAATAATCACATAGTAATAACAGCTGCAATGACAAGAACGTATGGAGTGGACATTAGGAATTTGCCCTGCTCGGTTCCTTTAAGGCCTCCAAGAGGAATCAAAGGATCTCCTTTCAATTAATAGCAAACTCCTTTCTGCAGCCTAATTTAAATAATTTAATCCTTTATGCTTAAAGTTATATATATATTTTAGAGCATGTTTGTTGAAATTGAGGTTGATAAAATATTATGAAAATAGAATATAAATAATGAACCACGGAGGAAAAAACATAGGGGAAAAGAGAGAAAATATTTGTATAGTGAGTACTGAGTAAAACTCAGATTTATGCAGAGTATATTATAAAAGATTTTAACAGTAGTTTAGATATGTAGTTAAAATTATATCATTGTTAATAATGTCAGGAGATCCAATCTCTGTCTGAATTATCAAATCCAAGCCTGAATTAAATCATAAATTGTATAACTCTATATACATGAAGAATCTACAATTAATCTCTACCAGTAAAGCATTTTTATATATGTTATTGACACTATCAGATTCTATATGTGTTGCATTTATTTGCATTAATATAAAAATATGCATTAAATATGCATCTATTTTATGATTGTTGAATACTAAAGTTGAGTCAATATAGTTGTTTTTTTTTTTAAAAAGGAAAAATTCAAATAAAAGGGGCATGGTTAAATAGATCACTATTTATCAAAAGTGACAGAATAATAATAAATGTCATATACTGATAAATAAAAGAGTGAATTCAATTTTTTATTACTTCAGCCTGGTTAAATACTCATAGGTTTAAGAGAGAATGAAATTCTTCTATAAATATTCATGCCATAAATCAGTTTGATTGAAATTAAGCCTAAAATGTATGTACATATGTTTAAGTATGATATATACTATATATTTGAGAAACATGTATATGGTTTAAATTGAATGAAGATATATAGATTAATAAAATCTAAGAATTAATAATAATAAATTCTACTATTGTCAAATAAAAATAACAAAAATAATTTAATTACATTTATAATGATGAACCTGTTGATTAGTATAGTAGAGTAATTTGGAGCTATCATGGGTCTTGGAGGATTTTGTCACAAAATTAGAGACAAGATAAATACGACTAATTCCATTATTACTTTAAAATAAAGAAGAGATCTTGTCTGTAGTTAATGTGATCTACAGTGCTTTACCAACATCCCATGCTTTTTACTAATATGTATTGTTTATTTAATAAATTATCATATTTATAAAATAAGATTCTTTGATAATTTTTTTAAAATTGTTTCCCACATGTAAAATAAAAACACTGTCGAAGCAAAACTTCCATTACAAATAACAGAAAGTTCAGCAAATTCAGATGTTAATCTATCCACAGAACATCATCATTTATATATAAAAGTTCATGTTCATGATTTTTTTAAAATGCACATTTTGATTTACCATTGTAATTGGACCCACATTGGCAACACATTAAACACAATCATTCACCATTATCCTCTTTAATACATGTAATATTATTACCCAAAAAAGTTTTTCTGTTAAACTAATTTGCTTATATTATAATATAAATAATAAAATGTGTAGTATGATTAAATCATTGGTTTCTTCTCATTTTTATGTTGAATTTAATGCTGGATCAAATACTGGAGAAGTTAATTATTAATGAAAAGGATACTGTTGATGACATCAACAAATGTAATATTATAAATAAGGTGGTGAGCTGATGTGAATCCAGTTATATTGATGAGTTAGAAAATGCTTCAAAAAAGAGTATCAGTGAGTATGAACTTTTGTATAATAAATGGTGATGCTCTATAGACAGATTTAAATCTGTATTTGCTGAATATTCAATTATTTGTAAAGATTTTTTTTTGTTTTGACAATGTTTTATTTTACCTATGGAAAATGATTACAAGACAATTTATTAAATAAACAATATAATTTGAATTAATATACATAAATTATAGAAAGTTGGAATGTTACTGCTGTGTAACGTTAAAGAGATTTTTTAAAAAAACATTTTAATTGTATAACACTATTCAATAAGGCAGATATGGTATAAGATGGCTATAGCTATTATTTATTTTTATATATTGGTATTTTGAATATTGTAGAATTTATTCAAAAAATTTTGTTTAATATATATATATATATATATGTGTGTGAATAAGTTATCCGTTAGAAATATACTATATGTCATTCGAAAATTATAATGACAGTAAATGATAGCAATAATGTATAAGTTAAGTAGAAGTACTTTGATTACATTGTGATATCTACTTTTTTGTTGCTTTATCTACACGACTTCAGTTGATAATAATTACAACGTAATCGAAAGTACTTCTGCTTAATTTATATATTATTATTGTTATCATTTACTGCTATTATAATTAAAATGTGCGCATATATATGCGTACATAAACATACTATATACTAATTATAAAGTTTTATTACCTTATTTTCAAATCTCATTAAAATTCTAAATATAAAACATCAAAGTAAATAAATTATGCTGAAACAATAACAGAAATGACAGTCTTTTCGCAATCTTGTCAATAGTTTGATCATTATGGGCTATGTATTCTTTATTATACTTCATTTTAACAGTAAACTTAAGATATATATGCGTATCATACTTTGATTTACAAGCATGAAACTTTGTGCACATGAAAACTTTGAAATTAATCACTTCATAAAAGAATATTAATGATTATTATTAAACTAAAGATTATTCCTAACCCAGATATAAACTTTAATCCTCAGATAAAGATTAATAAATTTGTTTTTAATTAAGCATAAACCCATTAAATAACTCAATTTATTTCTTTTTTCAGTGAATAATATCTAGTGCAATAATATGATATTGATAAATACTGAACAAATGGTGTGTAACAGATTGTGACTTAGATCATTTGAAGAATGCTGGTCTAGTGTAAAATGCATCTGGGTGCCTTTTTTCCAAATATCTTTAATCGTTTATATCAAGAATATGTAGTGACCTGAAAGTTTTAAATATATATATACAATTAGATGCACATATTTTTATAAATTTTCATTTTTCTAACCATAACATTTTTAAGGTACCAAATGGTGTGGCAATGGTCATATTGCTGAACATGATGATGATTTTGGTGCTGAAATAGAAGCTGATAAATGTTGTCAAGTCCATGATTATTGCTTTGATAGTATTAAAGGATATGAAACTAAATATGATTTAAAAAACACAGATTTTTATACAAGGTAAATACACAGAGTAAACATTTAGAATTAAGCATTTTAATTTAAATATTTGAAATTTTAAGTTTTTTTTATATATAGTGACTAAAGTTAACTTGTAATACATTAATAATATTGATATTATATATATATATATAAATAAATTACTCAAACCATATTTAGCAATCAAATCACTTGTCCAATATACTTATTGATTTTGATGTCACATTAAATTAACTAGCAAATCAGTCCGTTTAGTACAAATGTTTTTGATTTTGTAGTTTAACTGCTGAGCTAACTAACTAGTTCTCCAATTAACAAATAAAGCTGGTTTCATATAAATTTCAATCTGAAGACTATACAGATTTTAGAGCATAAAATAATTATGTGGTCTAACATTATTAAACATTATTAGGGCAAAATTACTTAAAACAAAGTTAAAACCAACTACAAATAATGTTAAAATTAAAATCTAAATAGTTTGCGATTAGTATTTATATCAAATATACTTGGTTCATTATATTGGAAGAACTAGTTAATTGTTTAAGTTGTAAGCTTTATGTTGTTGCTATAAGATTTGAAACAATATTGGCATCAGCATGGGATTTGGGAATTCTATCATTAGATTTTCAATGATATGGATGGCTGAAGAGTTGGAGGTTGGAGTAGATTGAAGCCTACTCATTGAAATATAAGAATTTGCTATCTTAATATAAACTGAGAACTGATTATATATATGTATGGGAGATGATAATCTAAACCAACTGATGAGTGCTGTGTATTGACTCGTCAAATACAGCGCACAAATATTAATTCACAAACTGGTTTAGAGTTTAATTCACAAAGTAGTTTAATTCGCTAACTAGTTTATAGTTTAGACAAAGTTCCAACTGTTCCAAGTTAATGGCGTGACAAGAGATTGACGTATACAAATTAAAACAGTTCTGGTTCCCGCCGAGCTGTATTAAGAAAGTACACTATGTACGTGCAATAAATATATATATAAGGAATACTCGCACTATAATCAAACATATAGCGTCTACGTCTTAATTCGCAATTCTCACGCTTTCCTTTGCAATAGATACTCTCCAAGAATTCATTGAATGCACTCTCCATTCTCTCAAGTATGCCCTTTTTTCCAGTTTGTTTGCTTTTGTTTTCTGAGTAAATCTACATTGTAAGATTAGGGTGGAATTTAATGAATCGACGTAATTAGTTTAGGTATTTGCTAATTAAATTTCTTTCATTATCTGATTGATTAGTTCGTTTCATTTAATTGCATTTTAAGCCGGATTCAGATAACAACTAATTTAACATCTTTAAATTAAATGTTAGAAATTTAAAATGTCTTTTAAAAGAATTATTTTAGAACAACTTACTTTCGTATATGCGTTTAATTTTAAATAAATACATATTTTATAGTGATTATTTATCTTTTCTGCGTGTGTGTGGTCATGTGTATCAATAGTATGAGATAATGTGGAAGGTTGAAGTGGCTTGAAAGCCTCAATTCAAATCCCCTATATTTACATTTGTTGCTATAAGCAATGTTAAAATTGGCAAGTGTATAATACTGGTAATTTGATATATGATTGTTTAATGTCGTTGGAAAATTGATGTATCATTAAAAATGAAAGAAATTTAGTCCATTGTGCTGTTTTTCATACATTTAAATAAATCTCATACAAAAATATCACCAAATAACAGAAATAATTGTGGATATATATATTATAAAAATAATATAGCAAAGCTTTTTTCAGCAAATATATATTTTTGTCTTTATTCATTGACAAGACAAATATATATATATATTTGCTGAAAAAAACCTTTCAGTATTATTTTTATAATGTATATAAAATTATTACGGTTATGTAATATTTTATTTTATATTATATTGGGCGATATATTTTATAACCTTCCTCAGTAGTGAGCCATTTGCGCTTGAGTTTATAGCTGTCACTATGAAACGCCAAAATATATTTTGTTGCAGCTTTCCAATGATGATGCTATAATCATACGGCCACGAAAACTTAGCTCGAATATCATTTAATATTAAATCTAATGTGACTATCACGTTCATCAATAAAATTTGATTACCATTATAATTTATATCTCAGGTTCGAATCTTATTACCACTATATCACCCTGTATAACAGTACAATATGTATTCTTCAGAAATTATTTAAATACGAACTATAAATAAATAGTTCGGGTTATAATTTAATAATGAGACTATTCTATTTCAATCACTCTTATTCAATGCATATTTACGGATTACAATAATCTTGTGAACAACAAAAATATTTCTCCTCAAGCCATTTGCAAGACGTTAAGAATAAGGAACTAGAAGAATAAATTTATCTTTATTGTAGCTATTCTTTTTCTTTTCTTATATTTTTTATAAATAATTCTAATAACAAATAAAAATTTATAACTTTAATCTCAGAATTTTTTCACAAATTTATTATTCTCAACGACATGGGATAACATATGTGATGCTATAAGTAAGAAAATGAATTTTTACCGAATTTTGTTCGTACTCATGGATCACATTAAATGTTTTTATAATTACAATAAAAATAATATAATCAAAATAATCTTAAATATTGATGTAATTCTGACACTACATTGTATGAACTTTAATTACATGACTCTTATATATTATGTAACTCAAATATTAATAACAATAGCAAACTTTCGATACAGTAGTGGCCCCATTACCAAGTGCAAGCCTTTGTATGGAAAGTTTGCTTTTGTTATTAACAAGCTGTGTTAAGCCAATAAACATCACATGACCACCATCTCTTATGATTATGTATAACTGTTGTTAAAACAGGCAAAACTCACTATACATATGTCACACACGGCAAGCTAGAGTAATCAATGGATGCCAGAAAGCTTGTGCATAAAATCCCCATCTAGTGCCTACTCATCCAATATCCACAGACTAGTTTCTGGCTTGTGGCCTTCATCAGTGAGGAGCCTTGGATCTGAGAGCACTGCATCTAGATCTTAGGATCTAATGCAACCTTCCAGCAACCACCTTTTATCTCCATTTAACTACAAAACTATGAGTCTTAAACTGAAAACACCTTAATGTTTCCAATTCAAGCCCATCAGCTTATATAGTTATATGTGGCATACATATAGTGAGTTTTGCCTGTTTTAACAACATTTATACACAAGCATAAGAGATTGACCCTATACACAAGCATAAGAGATTGTGGTCATGTGATGTTTATTGGCTTAAAACCAATTCTGCCTAATAGGATATTAAACAATTCAAAACAAAGCAAAACTCTCCATATAGTACTTTTGAGTATCCATTTTGCCTATCTTATTATGGATATTAAGAATAAAGCATATATATCATGATCAACATCTTTTTTCCCCTTGATCATGTGATGTTTAGTGGTCTAATAGGATATTGGTGGCTATGGTTATTAAAAACCAAAGACACCAAAATGTATGGGAACTGAACGGAACTGAACTAGGTTCAGACCCATATAACTATAAGCTGATGGGCTTGAATTAGAAGCATTAAGGTATTTTCAGTTTAAGACTCATAGTTTTGCAGTTAAATGGAGATAAAAGGTGGTTGCTGGAGGGTTGCATTAGATCCTAAGATCTAGATGCAGTGCTCTCAGATCCAAGGCTCCTCACTGACGAAGGCCACAAGCCAGAAACTAGTCTGAGGATATTGGATGAGTAGGCACTAGATAGGGATTTTATTCACAAGCCTTCTGGAATCCATTGATTACTCTAGCTTGCTGTGTGTGGCATACATATAGTGAGTTTTACCTGTTTTAAGCTGTGTTAAGCATATGAAATGGTGATCATGTGATGTTTTGATGGTTTTATAACTCAAACAGTATTATACTTCCATGTTTTGAATTTTCTGTATTTCTGATTATGCAGATGATGATAACGAAGACAAAATCATAAATTACGAATAAAAATTATATTAATAATATAATAAGGCATCAAAATAAAATAATTATAACAATATTTTAATAATCAATTTAAATTCATAAAAGAAAATATGACTTATGAATAAATAAAGTTCTCTCTTGTGCTTAATATCTAGCTATCCTTCGAAGTGTAACATTAGTATATAAACCTTTCATCAGTGTATTTGACAAATAATGTTGCTAATGACAGAACGGCACTAAGTTTGGAGGGAGTGTACAGTTCTCTAAGCCTATACAAAAATATTATTTAAGTTTAGACAGTGAATGTTTTATCATAGTCTTTACACATCAAATATGCATGCTATGCCTATTTATCCCATTACCCTTTTCAAATGACTCTAGTGAACTCAAGGGAAAAAAAGATGTAGATCATGATATATTGTACCGGTCGAAAAACGTCCACCACCTAAATTGCAGGTCGGATCCAAACTCAGTTGAACCAAACTAAATTCAAACCCAACTCACCAGCTTAGATCAATGGATGATCTAAATTGATGGCACAGTGCTATGTGCCAAGAAACTAGCTCAACGGTTGGTGAGGATTAGAGACCCCTGAACTGACATTAATATTGGATAATAAACTGACTAATTTTAAATCGAGTCCTATGTATATGTTTGGGTTGCCAACACAGACAGCGAGTCTTAACATTAAATAATTATTGAATAAAAGACTTAAGAAACCAAGTGTGTTAATAAAATATTTAATAATACTAATAATAGTTTTGTTCAATTTAAAGGATGATTATATTAATTCCTTCTAGTCCTTAAACATAGTTTATAATTATAATAAGAATGGCAGTTCCTATTATATGCCAATGAGTATTACATAATATTTGAAAGTCTATATGTCTATGCCCCCAACAAGAAAATAAAGGCAGATAAAGGTATTTAGTTGTAAAGGAAATTATGATTCTTATTTTATACAGAAGAATGTGAGATTTATTTTCACATTCGCAAATTCATTCATGAAGAGCAAGATACGTATTTAGGGCATAACTTTAACCTTTATTAAAAAACTTATTTAATTAAATATAACAGAATTTGTTCAACTTTAATTGAAATCACTTCATCATGAATTACAACATAAGAGCAGGCTTTAGTGGAACAGAGAGGTAATGGTGCTGATGAATTATGAGCTATAAATGTAAAGGAAAGATAATCACTGGTCGGTGGTTTTAGTGTGGCGGCTTGTACTTGACAAGTCTTACTGCCCTTTAAGGAGATGTGAAACATGGGGAAAGCCAGGCCGAGTCGTAACTATGAACCTTTGGTGTTCGAAATAGAACATGAGCGGGGAAGAAAGTGCTTTCTTCCTCTATAATTAAAATATCAGAAATATTACCACCGACAAGCCTGCGAAATGAAAGATAGCCATACGTCAGCAACATTCGAAGATGATGACTAGATAGTCACCATTTGAAAAATAAAACCCAATTTATTATAGAATGCTCTATGTGATGACTTGATCAAATTAATTAAACAAACTTTTAACTAAAACTACTTCAAAGCATTTATAAAATTCTATTAATTATGCCCCAAACATCGTGCCCTTCCTGAATCTTAATAGAAAATAACAGAAATTAGAATTAGAATATATTTATTTGATTCCTTTATCGGCCCTTTTTCAAAAGACATTTTAAGATTATTTGTGAATAAATAAATATTTATAAATTAGATAAAGGAGCCGGGGACATAGGTGAAAAACAGAGCTAACAATTTATGATTAGCCAATTATAAAAATAACAAACATTTAATAATTTCTTTCGACTCGATGATTAATAGAACGTATAAATTTAGTTCTAATGGGTGAGAATTACAATTAGACATAATATTATATTATTTGCATAAAGCAAATGGAACAAAGGAGATCATCAAGTCGAAGGATTATTGGCATATAATTAAAAATAAACAACATTAATAAATCACATGATAAATATATATAATATAGTAAATAAACCACCATCGTAAGAAAGTAAAGTAAAATCTAAGGACTAGAGATTGAGAGAATTTATATAATTTAAAATGGCATAAATAAAAGATTTTATACAGAGTATTACATTTATAAATAAGAAGAGCTCTTAAAGGAAGTGTAAAGTAAAGTTCGGAAACTGGCCAGAAAATTTAAGGTTCATTATGAAAATATATTACCCATTTCTTCCGGGGCTGGTTTCTTAGTTTACATGTCCGAGTTGGTAAAATGTAGTTATGCATTTGGTCGATTACTTGAACAGCATTTTAATGGATTTTCATAATTTTAGCAGCATGATTGATCCGGAAAGGATTTAGCAGCTTCATTGAAGATTTTCAAGGGACTTCAGGAACCGTAGCCAGATTCCTGACATTTAGCCCCTTACCATGATAGGAACACTATTTGAATTCATGATTTTAAAACACACAGAGTTTAATGGCACTTCTCTACAACAAAGATGGCTTCTCCCTTCTCCAAACTTTTCAGAGCTATTTATACTGTACCTGATGCCTTCGGGCTAGTGTTTCTTTCATTATCAGTGTTACAAAATTTACTGGTTGTTTTTAGATAGATTCCTTCGATAAGGCTTTCAAACTCATTAACTTGAATTCATTTAGAAAATGAATTCTTAAAATCAGAAAAATGATTTTAATTAGGAAATTCTTACATTTTAAATACTTATCTTTTTTTTTCTAATTAATAAAACTTTACCCATTGTTTTGGAAAGGGAGAATCTGAAAGCTTATCGAAAGAATGTAGCTTTTAATCATTAAAAATTAAACAAATTATTTAAAAATAAAATCAAACATTTCCGATGCAATGAAACTTTCAAACAATTATATATATTTAAATATTTATAAATATATACGCACAATCCATGCAGTTATAATATAGATAAATTCATGAATAATTTTATCATGAATTTATTAATAGCATTGATTAATTTAAACTCAAACGAATTAATTTTAATACACATTTATAAAATAAATTTTTCTTTATGGAAATTAGTGTGGATTGAATGTATAAAGCCCCATTGCATTGGAATTGTTAGTACTAGGGTTTGAAGTGGGCTTATGGCTAAATGTCATGAAGCTAGGATAAAACTCAGATCCAACTGCTTCAATATATGTCTACAATGCTTTATTCTTGATATCAATAATGAAGCAGTCAATCTTAGCTTAAGATTGTGCTTCATGTTTCTACCTACTAACCTGTGTTCAAATCCCTATTTCCCATCCCGCTCCTTTTGTCGTGTATATATATTTCATGTATATATTTGAGATGCGCACGTAAATTATAAAATTTAATGTTTCAATAACATGTTTTAAAATTATTATTAATTCTTTTTTATTAATTATTAGTTTTTTTTTATTAAAGTATTATAGATGCGGCTCAAATATATATATATATATAGGAGCAAAATTTACTAGCAAAATATTGATGTTTTTAAATATTTATTATATGTCATTTTAACTTTTTCTTTTTAAATTGCTTGTTTTTCTATTAAATTGTATATTTTTTATAAAATCCAATATGGAAGATGCAAGTGTTGCTAATTGTCTAAAAATAATTAGGGGTTGGAAGCACTATTGTTTTAATCTGGGGAAGGTATTTTTTAATTAAAGTTTTACTTAAAATAAATGGGATTAAGTAGATTAAAGATTTACTTGTGTTAAAAACATGTTGTGAAATCTATTTCTAATCTGGAAATAGATTTGAATTTATTTTTGGTCGTTATCTTACAATTGCATCTTCAAAAACAACTGATAAAAGAAAAAGTATAAAATGACTGAATTTTGAATCAGGAGATGGAACTATTATTGAAAGAGATTAGCTACTTTTAGAGAGAGGTATTATAAACATATTTTGTTTTGCTTGAAACTTACAAATGATGCAGCAGTAAATCCACCACTCTTCTCGACCCTGTAGGGTCAGGGTCATCATCTGCTGCTACCATAATATCCTGCTGCCATAAAATGAAGAAAGGTCTAAAAAGAACTTTAGAATGCTAATAGAAGTTTTCTACCACCGAAGTACTTGCATTTCAATCACTGTGCACGTGCAATATTTTAAATTGGACTCTTAAAATTGCAAGGTAACTTTTATGCTACTATTTGAGAATGAGTTTAGCCTTACTAATCTCAAATTCTACTATCAAGTTTTCTCATGTATTCTTTAACTTTGCCTTTTTTTATATATGTAAATTGCTCTTAAATAATTTATATAAATTTAATTCTCTCTCATATGCTCTTATCTTTTCTTAACTTTAGTGCGGTCATTTATTTATATGTATTTATTATTCGATTTATGTATCTGCTTGCTTATTATTAAAATGTCAATCTCACAACCTGGCGAGCTTAATTTCTAAAAATCTTTTTTGTCATCTAATCAAAGGTCATTTTCAAATATAATCTTTCAAATGTATTTTGTTTATTTTCATGACCTCAATGGCATGAAAATAATTTATATCACATGTATAATGAATTTCAGAATGCTCCCCTAAGTCATATGTTAGTCACCACGTTTCAGAACCGTAAATCAAAGCATTAATGGTAGTATTATGTAATTCTTGCTAATATTCGATTGGCATTTTAATATTAGACCCCCCAAAGATGTGTGTTTATTTGTAATATATTATTTAGCTAATAAAAAGCATATGAAAAATAATAGCATGAATGACACTATATAATTATCTACCGCATGCTCATTCATGCACATACTAATGTACTTAATTTATATATGTATAATAATTTGTCAGTATATTAAATTATATTTTATTGTCTAACTTATTTGAGTAGTTCGAATTCCTTTTCCTCTACTTCCACATATTACAGCCTTGCTTATATATATTTTAATATAGTCATAGTTAATAGATGTCTCATTGTTTTCTCAGCTTTGCTAGTCGGCCGGATTAAGATTAATTCTCATGGGCCATCACTGTTATGTTATTCATTAGGTGTTTAATCTGGGGCTTAGATAGTGGGTTCGAATCCAGGCTGGTTCCTGATCTAAATCTTGGGCTTGACTGGGTTTGAAGTATATTTTGTGAGTTCCAGCTCATGTTAGATGGATAAACATATTTTGACCGGCATAATAATAAGATAGACAAAATGGATAATCAAAAGTACACATTTATCCACATATGTAAGGGTATCATTAGTATATATTACCAATCTCTTATGTAAGGGTATCATTAGTATATATTACCAATCTCTAAAAACAAAACTTGACAAGAATAAACCATCATAAAATTAGCTCAAAACAATATTTGTTATCTATGATATACTAGACTCTAAAGGCATTATCTAAAATAACATATAAAAATAGATTCAAATACTGACTATTTATCATATAAAATACTATAAATCAGATATGAAAGATTGATAAAACATATTGTATTCACAATAAAATAATTAGGCATTAGAATTATAAATTAACAATTTATAAAAAATCGATCATCATCTCCAAGTGTATATCCATTCATTTATACAATTTTTTAAACAATCCCATATCAAATGGAAACATTACCTTTGTTGATACAATACTGAAACTACATTTTGAAAATTTCAGTACCCACTCATGATACATAAAAATTATAAACAAATTGTTAACAAAAATATTATATGCATAAAGAAAAACTTATAGATAAATTTTATACCCAAAAATTGTGTTTGTTTTTACCACTTATAAACAGTTTATAAGTTCTAAAATCACTTATTCTAAATCACACTTCATGGTGTTCCAGTTCAAATAAGAATTCCATGAGAACCCAGAATATTTTATAAGAAATAGTTTTAATGTTTTGAGATAACAAATTGATAAATAATAATTTAATATATGAGGCGATGTTTAGAGAACTGACACAAACTGAAGCAATATGAAGTTTTCATAACACATTATTTCTTTTATATCACAAGTCAAATAAAATTTTCCATTGCAATTGGACACACTTTGGGGAATATATTTTATCTTAAAGTAAATGCAGTAAATTTCACTTTTTAGTTCTACAAATATTTAAATATAACATTTTTTTTACTAATCAATATAATGTTATTCCAACATCAGATACAAGTATGAATTATAAAAGTATATCATTGTCAAAATAATTTGTTCTAAAGATAAGACAAATATATTTTAGATATCCATAATCAGTAGAGTTTATAGATATTTTAATTATCTTCTCCTAAATATTACTCCAGTCAACATATAGTTCAAATTTCTTTTTTTTTTAAATTAAGCATGATGAAGAATATAAAGACTATTAATATCATGTCAGCAGATCATTATAACATTGGTAATTAGTTTTAGGATAAAACTTAATAAATTACTCCCAGAATTAAGCATTATTATTATATTCATAATATAAGCACAATAATTTTCATTTTAAATAAATCATTAGCACAGCAGTAAATTAATAGTCCAAAAATAATGTAATTTTAGGTATATCATTAGCAAATAAATATTACAAATTTTGTGTTTACTTCTGATACAGCTAATTGTTGGAGTTTCATAATTGTGTATATTTAATATATATTGCAGTGAGATGAATGGGCCGCATTGGAAAGGTCCTAGCAAATAGTTATCTAGCCTTTCATTTTATAAATATAATCAATTGCTTGATTAATAGATTAACATGCTAGTTGATTAGTTAATTAAGTTTCTGTCAACATGTAGTAAGCTATTTTTATAAGATAAATCATGTGATCTTAATGAAATCAATGATCAACAGATTTAAGACATTATTAATTTATAATTTATGACCTTAATTAATTATCAAGACATATGTGTTAATAATAGATTTCTAAAACTGGATTTCTAGACAATAAATTAATATTACACTTAAAATATGCAATTTATTATTTAACAATAAATTAAAATATTACAATAGTGATAAACTAATTAAATATTTTTTTTTTAGAAGTTCTCAAAATGTAAATATAATATTTTAGAAAATAATAATTGTTTAACAATAATATTACAGTTTAGATAGGTTTAAATACAAACTCCTTTAAATAATGATCTTTAAGTGTAATCATTTCTTTTAAACTTTTCTCTCAGTCAAAATAACTATTATACATGCATATACACCCTTTCCAAGCTTTAGCCTGTTTATTAAAATGTCTAATCAAATTATTACTAAATATTTGTATTATAAAATTTATAGAAATAATAAAATTATTTAAAATGTTTGTTTTAATATAACTTATTTACTTTACATTTTTTAATTATATCAAGCATGTAATTGAATTTTAAACTGAGTGTGCTATACACTAATATGAACACAAAATCTATGGATTTAAGACATAGAAAAGTACAAAATTAACTTAATGGGTATTTTAAAGTTAATTAAATTTGTTTCTATTTAGACCTATCTAAAGAAATAGCCTATAACAACAGTCCTCAAGCTAAATTTTAACTTCTTAACCTATTCACCTTGTTTAACCTAAAACTTGATTTATTGGAATAGACATAAAATGTAAAACATCTCTTAATTTTTTTTTAATATGTTCACATTACACATATATACAGTTCTCTAAGTAAACTTTAAGGTTTTAAACATTAAACATATATATATATATTTTCTAAGATAAAAATTATATTTGAAATTAAAATATATCAAATGTTCTTTTAAGAATAGGCAAAAATAGTTTCAATAATAAGATGACAAATAATAATAATAATAATGATAATAATAATAATAATAATAATAATAATAATAATAATAATAATAATAATAATCATCATCATCATCATCATCATCAAAATCTCTATGTTTCTCTTTTATTTTTTTATATCAAAGTTAATATATTATATGGACACTTTATGCTTACTGAAGGCATAATGTGTCTATGCTTTTCTTTTAATTATTTATATCAAAGTTAATATATTATATGGACACTTCATGTTTACTGAATGCATGATGTATCTAACTAAACAGGGCTTTAATTTATAAATTAGATGCTTTATGATTTTTCTCTAAAAGTATTATCTCAGTTAAAATATATCACATTTAAATGTGCATTAAAATTATAACTGACATCAATGAAACTCTTTCTGAATATAGAGTTACAACTATAATTCTCATTAATTTTTTTTGATAAAAATATAAATTTGCTAATTTCATAAAATTTTAACTTTTTTTTTTTACATTCCTCAAACTTGTAATTTTTCTCTTTACTCTCCAATGCTACAATTTTTCAAACAATACATGTTATAGTTCTCTACCTTTAATAATATCTTATCTCAACTTTTCTTTTGAAATAACTAAAAAATTTACAAACCTTAGTGAAAACTTTTAAACAAAAAGATAATTAAGAATAAATAATCTTCACTAATAATATTGAATCAAATGCTAAAAGTCGGTCACCAAATATTTAAAATAATTTTCAAAACTCAAAAAACTAATTATTCAATGCAAAAAAAAAAAACAAAAACAACCATTGACAAAATTTCAATTATGCCAAATAAATCTACAAGATATAAAAATGAATAAATACTAATAGGAAACTTTTAACACAGCACTTAGCCCAGTGACTTTGTTGATACATAATTTTGATTTTAATCAAGTGATTTTGTTGTAACATTTACATGTAATAAATAACAAAAAAATAGGCTGTTTGTTACTGACAAAGTATTTTTTATTATGTGTAATAAATAAATAAATCATCTTGCAAGTAATGGCGTCACTGATTCAGTGGAACTTATTAACCTGTTGTCAATTAAAGATACTGATTTACTGACTTTGTTAATCTTCTATTAGCTTAGTGCATTTAGCAAAATGTATGGATGGAAAGAATGATATGAAGTTTTGGGCTGGCGGTTGTTGTGATTTGGTGAACTTTGATATGAGTTGAGCACTTTGAAAGAATTTTTATAGTGCAAAAATTATTTATTCTTTTATAAGGTTTAAAAAGTAAATAAAAACTGTTTTCTACTTTGTGAGAGAATAATATGATTAAAAAATATTAAACTGTCAACATAAACATGAGATCGAGGAGTTTATAACTGTTTCACCTGACAAGAAAAGATTGTTTGGGAAGATCGTATAATAAAATGGAATAGTATGAATTTGTGTGTTGATAAATGATTGGAATAACGCGAAGTTTGAGATGAAGTGTACATTGTTAAATATTTAAAAAAATTGAATATGTATATATTCATATATATATATGTGCATTTGTGCATGAGCAGAAAGGTGTATATGTGGTTTCTATCTATCATCTTCTCTTTAGTTGCTAGATATGTATTAATTTTCGGTGTTTAATATTTTTTTTACTTTATAGATCTCACTGTAGTTGTGATGTAACATTCCAAAACTGCTTAAAAGCTGCAAAAACTAAGACTGCAAGCAATATAGGAATTTTATATTTCAATATTCTTGGAGTGAGATGTTTTGATTTTGATCACCCAGCTACCTGTACTAAAACAGAATTATATAGGTAAATTAATTATAATAGTATAATGCTTTTTAATTAATATCATGTTAGTGTTTTTATAAAGAGTTTATTATATATATATATATATATATATATAATATTCTTTATATAAAGATATTTATATATATATATATAATAAATGTAATAATGTTCAAGACTAAATGGGTTTGTAAGTAATCATTAAAAACATTTTAAGCAGTCCCAATATCAATAGCAATCAACAATTTTAAACTGCTGCCAAGGCAATTTCTTTTAACTTCTTTGTATCAATAATTTCAATCTCCATGATCAAGTTAAAATATTTAATGCCTATTTAAATATATTGAACCATTAATAAAGGTGGGATTTAAAGGAGGTTGCTTTGACAAGTTTGAAAATTTTGATTGTTATTGATATTGGGATTGTCTAAGTGTTAACTTTAATGATATATATATATATATGTCAACAGATGGCGTTCTACCAAAAACACCTTCAAGCGTATGTTTACACAAACGTCAGAGCATATATTCACTATCTCTAACTTTAATTCCACTTTCAGATCATGATTTCAAGCTATTTGCTATCGTCAGTGAAAGACAGGAATTTTAGAAACTAGATCTAAACACAAACTCTGAGCGCTTATGAAACAGTTTCTATTCAGCTTGCAAGCATGAATCTTTTAGACACGAGATGTCTTCAAACTCAGCATAGCAAGCCAGATAGCTACATGGGTCTAATCTCAGTTCAGCATCACCACATAGTAGAAGCCTCTGCAATATATATCATTGCTAGAAAGACCTCAAAGGTACATTTATGAAAAACAAAAAACAAGTTAAAAACTTGCTAACGCTTGTATTTATGTCAACAGATGGCAAATTATTGTTGCAAAAACTCATGTACAATAATCTACTTCAATAAATGAGTTCTTATACATTATTTTTGGATTAAAAATAAAGCTGAAGGTAAAAATGTTAACACCAGTTAATTTTTGTAGGGATTATATTATTTAATTATTAGTTTAAATATGTAATACAATATAGAATATTGTGAATGGAAAAATTAAAATAAAGTATTTTAAATATAGTATGTATAGATAGATAAAATAGACTGAACTACTGCCATTATTATTTGTAATATAATAAATACTATTCATTTTAGTAGATCTCTCCATTCAAGACATATTTTGTTAGTAATGAAAACTGAAATAATTGCAATATATTAGTGTAACTTTTAATTGAAAATTAAATGTATTATATACTATATGATTATTAATAAAAGCTTTGAAAGTTTTTAATTTTCTTAACTTATTTTGTTATTTTTAAATTATGAATTCAAAAGCTTATTTAGATTATACTGAATTATAAAAAAAACTTCAAAAGTTTAGGTGACAAACACTCCTAAATTTTCCACATTTTTAATGTTTTATGCACAATTATTACTTTAAATAAGAATAAATTTAGGAATATATATTTGGATTGAACTGGAAATAAATAAATTGAGCATTCTTCCATTATTAATTAGAAAAAGAAAATATACATATGAGAGACAATAAAATATTTTGTTGTATAAGTTTTTGGGTTAGTAATATCATTCTTTTTTTTGTTTTTTAAAGTAATTAATATTGATTAAATATTTTTTATTATGATGTTATTGGGTTTTTTCCCCTGAAATAATAATGAATTTACAATAAATTAATGTATATTTAATGATAATTATTCAGAAGTTTGATTTATTATCTAAGTTATTTGTTAAATTTAATGTTAAATGTTAATAATATCTGTAAATAATTGTAGAAATTGATGAGTTTAATCAAATAATATTATGGGGATTAATAGCTTATACATCTATTGGTCATGTAAGCAAAAGATTAGAATGATTGATGATATTTAAATTTATATTAAGGATTTTTATTTTGTTATAAAAATTTTATTTTATATGTTTTTTCATTTAAAAGTGGTTAAATATATTACATAAATAATTGTTTTCTTGATATGAAAAATGGATTTTTTTTTAGAATATTATCTTGGGAAGAGATTCCAAAGTTATGATGATATAAGTTTTATTGAAAGTAAACAAATGTATGGCAATGGTAATAATATTATGGTTATGTTTATTGTTATATTCAGTTATTTTATGTTAGAATAATATTTTATGAGAAAAAATATTTGTCAGTAGATGTTTTGAAAAAAAATAGAATTTTGAGAGGAATAATAATAATTAGAATAATAGTAATATTATTTGTAATTCCAGTAGTAATTGTGTTTTTATTGCAATGAATATTTTCAACAAATTATAAAAATATTGATACAGTATTTTTATTTTGGAGTTTGATCCAAAATTTTACTTACATATTGACTATTCTACAATTGTTAGTTCAGATGCTTTTGCCTTTTTCTTCATTCCTCTATAAATGCTTTTGGAAAGGTCTGGGGTTTGAAATGTATTATTAAAAATTATTATATATATAATTTTTAACAGCCATTAATGTTGAAATATTTAAATATGTGAAAATATCTTTTATATTTTTATTTTAGAAAAATTGCAGTCAGATGTTAATAGACAGTGATCAATGAAAATAGTAAACTATAAATGCTTTTTGTATTCAAAAGGGGAACCTCTTTTAAATGCAATCTCTGTCTTTAATATAGAGACATAGTATTGCAGTAAATATATACATGTTTTAAGAAAGCAAAGTTCATAACTTTTTCTAATTTCCTTATTGTAAATAGAATCTTCAACAAAAAGTCAAATGTTATAAATTAATTACTTTTAATAGATATTGTTGAAATATTTCAAATATCTAATATCTATTATATTTTTATTTTAGAAAAATCACTGTCAGATGTTAATAGACATCGACAAATGAAAATAATAAACTGTGAATGCTTTTTTGCATTCAAAAGATATTTAATTTAACATATATATATTGTAATGCCCAAAATAGATTCTGAAAAGTAGTTGTTAGTTACATTGAAGATTAATAAACTTTAGTGAGTTATTTAAAATTATTATAAAAACAAAACAATGAAATAAAGACATAAATGCATTAATTGTTTTTTACAATGTGCTTTTATGTATGTGCATGTATGATAGGTATATGAGTACATTATTTGGGTTAAATAAATAAAGGTATACATTAAATTTATTAAACTTATTAAATGTCAATAAAATAAGCCAATCTATATAATGGTGTTTTAATGATTAAAAAATACTTAAAAATAAATTGAAGCTATAAATCTATATATATTTTATACATATATAAAACTTTATTAGATTTGTAGATAACAAGAAAAAAAATGAATTTAAAAATCTGGTCTGTAATAATAATTAAAAGATAAGAAAAAATCATAATAATTTATGTATTATGAATTAGAAAAAATAAATAAAATAATTCCTTGAAAGACTAAGTAAAAGAAAAGAGAGAGATAACATTCTTTATCATAGATTGGATAAAAAAAGTCAGATTAGCAATTGCCAGTAAAAAAAAAAAACAATTATGAAGGACTGACCATGGAAATATATTTTTAATAGTAAATTGAGGAAACACTGTGTTTCTTTTTAATCTGTTAGCAAATATAATATGGACCAAAAGAAATAAAAACTTTTTATTCATGACCAAGAAAATACATTGCTGATTAATTTAAATCTTTACCATCTGGCCATAGATATGTAGGCATCTTATAAAACTGCAGTAAGATAAACATGTAAATGCCTCCACACATGAATAAATTAAAACTCATCTAAGTCTATGAAGAAATTATGTACCTTATTAATAATATTTATATCTGAATACTTAAGAAAAAACTACTGAAAGAGGAACAGTTTTCCAGCTAAATAATTGTACAAACTGGAAAAATTATAGATATTATAGGATGTGTCCCTACTGATCAATAATAGAAATTTATAAGTACTGAATATAAAGCTAGTTTTATACCATGGTATGATTTTTAAAAACAGATAAAACCCTAATAAGTTCAAAATCAGTGTAATTTGTTTATTGTATTGTATTTTTTTTTTTTTATGTTAGTAATTTTACTTAGTTATTTTTGTTTTTATTTTGCATTCTTGTTAATTATGAATTTACTCTAAAATATTTTTTTACTTTGTGTGTGTGAATAAATGGTATACATTAAATAAATTGTTTTTATTAATTTTATAAAATTCAAGTTTCAGTGCCATTTTATATCTCATATTTCATTTGAAATGGGCACTCTAGCATTTATAATTTCTGTGACTAAAGAAAATCAGAGAGAATGCTTCACCACTGAGAAAATCACAATAACACAAAAATGGTGTGAAGCTATAAATTATAAAATAAATCTTTTCCAACTAATAATAAATCTTGAAGTAAAAAGATAAATTCATGCAGCATGAGTTACATTTGGATACCTATATCAATTTGGTATATCAATATTTGGTATTTTATAATTCAAGTAACAGTCAATAAAGTAAAGAATAAAAAATTGCTGGCAAAGTTATATAGCAAATGTGTAAATGATAAAGATGTACAAGATGATTGGAAGAATGTACTAGTAATATTAACATTTTAAAAAGATGATAAAAAATATTAGAAGTTACAGATCTATCAGTTTTTTATTAGTTCTATACAAAATTTTTGCCAAGGTAATTAAAACTTGTCTATAGCAAACTTAGGATTTTAACCAACCAATAGAAGAAACTGGATTTAAAAATAGTTTTAATACAGTGAATCATAAACAAGTATCAAAAGAAATTATAGAAATGACCAATGAATATAAGTTTGCCATTATGCTTTGGATTTGTAGATTATGAAAAGGCATTTAATTCTATAAACATTTCTTCAGCTATTAAAATATTGAGCCATCAAAAGATAGATCCAGGCTATTGTGATATTCTGAAGAATATTTATAAAAATGCAACATCAACAATTAGATTATCCACAAAATCTTTTATATCAGTTTTGCAACAAGCATTTTGTGGATTAAAATGAAAAGCTAAGGAAGTAAAAGTAAATGGAGATTATTTACATCATATAGATTTTGCAAACAATGTGATTATTTTTGTAATTAAGCTTTAAAGCTTCAGGAAATGTTGCAAGAATTATCAGATTAAAGTTAAAAAAAATGGGCCTAAAGGTATATTCTAAAAAAAATTAAGATAATGTTCAAGAGATTTTCTCTAAAGAAAAAAAAAAGATTAATTAGAAAAAGTTAACAATTACAAATACTTTGGTCAGAATATTAATACAGATGGAAACATAATGGATAAAAATAATTACAAAATTAAACATGGATGAAGTGAATTTGGTAGATATAAATTAATGTTAAAAGAAAATATGTCATGTATATGAAAAAGATTTTTAATAAATGGATTTTATCAATTCTTACACATAGATATAAGACTTGTGTATATTTCACATAAGAACAATACAGACACTTTAAACCATTCAACAAAGCATGGAAAAGAGATCAAAACAAAATAAATGGATGAAAGAACTGCTATCATTAAAAAAAAATAAGAGGTTGAACTGTAGTTGTGTGAGACAAATTTTTAGAAAAAAAGGACAATAGATAGACCGCTGAAATGTTAAACTAGATTCCAAGAGATTGTAAAAATAAAAATTAGAAAACTACATGAGATGATGGATCAAATAAGATTATTTCCTCAAATTAAACTAAAGATTAGAGAAATTGGATTAAATTTTTGAGAGACCTTCAATGAATTGATAATAGTTGAAAATGATGGTAATGATGAGAAAGTTACCTTTAAAATTAATAATTGTTATAGCTTCTCATAAAACAGTTAAAAATCAAATTTTTAATGCTATTTATATTATATATTAGATCATATTTCTTTCTTCAGTTTTGATGATACTGCAAATACATTGAAAGGACTTTCAACTGAATTTTTCAGAACCAAGTAAATATTGAGTTTCCAAATTTAATGTCATATGAAAGTCTATTACTTCAGAATTGATTTTTATCTAACATTTATAATTTCTGGTTATCTTATACATATATAAAGAAAATATAAACATTTATCTGCATAATTGTTTTTTTTTTTAATATTTCAATCACAGGACTGATTTTCATCAAAAAATTTTGACCGTATTTTCTAATAAAAAACAAAAAAACAGTTCCAGACAAGTTATTGTATTTTGTTTTTATTTATTTATTTATTTTTACATTTTTTTTAGTTATTTTATATATTTTTTGTTGCATATATATATTTACTGGAATACATAACATATACAATCAAAAAATATATTGATGCGCTGTTCATTATAATATATTGATTTGTTTAGAGATAAGTAATACGCTATTTATTATATATATTCGTCTTGGAAATATATTTTTATATTTTTTTCATTATAACTATGCTGTGGTAAATAAAATCCATTATATTTACGGTACTATTTACTAGTGAATCAAAATTAAATATTTTTATAACACTATATTACTTATTTAATGCTAATTAATTATTCTGATATTGATTTTTTTCAGTATACTTATAAAAAGGTGCAGCAATTACGAATTTGACAGAGACCAAAATAAACGATGGCAATTTTTTGATAACAAGAAATTTGTAGCTTAAAATAAAAAGCAAGCAATGGATTTATAAAAAAAAATTTTAAAAACATTGTTAGACTGCTTTGTTGTTATTGTTTTTGCTTTTACCTCTATATACATATGAAAGAGAAATATAAGTTTACACTTTTTTGATTATTTTATTCTTCAATGCAAAAATTAAATACTATACTATATACATAATTATTATTTCGATTTATTTATTATATATATATTCATAGGTAATTAGACAAGCAAGTAGGTGCATAGATAAAATGGATATGCAAGAAAACAGACAGATAGAGAAATCGATATATAGATAGGTAGTTGGATAGATAGATAGATAGATAGATAGATAGATAGATAGATAGATAGATAGATAGATAGATAGATAGATAGATAGATAGATAGATAGATAGATAGATAGATAGATAGATAGATAGATAGATAGATAGATAGATAGATAGATAGGTAGATAGGTAGGTAGGTAGGTAGGTAGGTAGGTAGGTAGGTAGGTAGGTAGGTAGGTAGGTAGGTAGGTAGATAGATAGATAGATAGATAGATAGATAGATAGATAGATAGATAGATAGATAGATATTTAAGTAGATAGATAAAAACCAGTAGATAAGTTGATAAGTAGAAATTGAAATAGAAAAACATATAGAAAAATCAATAAATGTAGAGATAATTATGTAGATAGAAACAGGCACACTATATTAAATGATCTTCTGAAAATAACGACTTTCTGACAAATGAATTATGATACAATATGGCTCAATATCAATAAAAATTAATACATACAAACAAAGGCCTAAATCCATATAAGAAGAATAAAGAAAATGGCAATACACTTTAAGCTAATTAACTGCTGAACGATAAATGAATTTGAAAGTTTCCTCTTTTTTTTTGTTTTATAATCTAACCAAGCCCAGATGAATATCCATTTACTGAATAAACAAATGAACAGTTAAGTAAGCTGATTGAACAAAAATATTAAGCTTGTGGGATGTGAAAAAAGATTATGGATAGAGCTCTCTTTGAATATCTTTTTGTGTATATATATATGTATTATCAGTAGCAACCATTTTCAAATAAGTATGCTCTTTCTATTCTAAAAGAGGGGGAAAATATAGAAAATACAAAATAATAATTTAGAAGAAATGAGCTTTGCAATGACTATAAAACCCGTATCTGAACTACAAATTTTGTTTACATATTCCAAGATGATCCATTAGTCTCTTTATTATATATATAGGTGTGTGTAATTTTTTGCAGAAAATTTAACTGTCTAAAATATTTTAACAATTTGTCTAATTATCTCCATTGTAATATAACTTCAACCATATCTTTCCAATGAATGTAATTACTATTTTTGGAGATAATCTTTATAACGTAAATGAAGTCAGTGACTTATAATATTATGTTCATGTTCTCCATAAATACTTCCTTAAGAAGTCAATTACTGTATCTTTCAAGTGTTAAATTTAAGGAAGATGGAACATTATAATAGTATACCCTATGGTATTAAATATTTCAAACTTATAAACATATTGACTGATCTTATAATCTTAACATGCACTTTTAAATTCTATCAACATTCTAAATGAAAAATTTCAAATGATTTTATGTGATGTAAATAAGAAGTCCATGACTCACTACATAAAATAAATTGTAATAAAACAAAATTCTTAAACAAATAGTGTTTTCCTGAAGGTTTGTGATGATTGTGCTTTAATTGTAATTATATGTAAGTCTATTTCCATAATCTAATATCAGTATTGAATGTCTTTAAAAAAATTTAATTTTATTTAAATATTTTATATAAATTCAATTGTTAGTAATAGCATACAGGTTAGCATATGCACAATGGTTCAAGAGGTATTATTCTCCCCTCTTCTTCAGGTATTGCTGATCTGACCAGTGACAGTAATAGCATGGGAATCAAACCTGGACCCTTAGATTCTTAGCATATTGAATTTTAAGATAACCCTCTAACCAAGTGAGCAATTGCAATAGTTATATCACTGTGATAAAATACATTATCTTTTGACTTGTTAAAAAGATACAGCATATTAAAGTTTGCATTACATTTTAATAGATATGTCTTTTTTTCTATTTGAAAAGAAATCAAGATGTTTAAATTGGCTTATATTTTTAAAGAATAGCAGTTGATGAAAAACATTTCCCATCATTGCGTTATAAAGGATTGAAGTTATCTTGAATATGAATTACAAAACCAAAGTCTTTAGATCAAGAAGATGATGCTCTTGCTTTTGAATCAAATTTAAAAATTCTATTGTATCACATATCAATGATTTATATATCAAGTTATTTATAAACAGTTAATTCCCTTGTTTAAGTTACTTTTACTTCAATTTTTTTCAGATTTTTATTTTTAATAATAATAATTGAGATTAAATACAATTTATCCAAACTTCAAACACTTTTTAGCAAAACTTTATTTGTACATATACCTACATTTCGACTGACCTGCAGTCTTCTTCAGAGCTATGATATAATGAACAAAAAAACATAACTATATAATAACACCATAAATTTTTTTTATAGTTATGTTTTTTTTTGTTCATTATATCATAGCTCTGAAGAAGACTTTCAGGTCAGTCGAAACGTAGGTGTATATACAAATAAAGTTTTGCTAAAAAGTGTTTGAAGTTTGGATAAATTGTATTTATATGATATTACGGCAAACATAAAGAAAAGTGTGATTTTGGTAATAATTGAGATTATTTTTTCAGAGATAAACTATATAATATAAATTGATATCTGATTTCTATCCTTATATAATTTGTGTTTGACCATTATTAAGGATAAAGGGAAATATACTAAAAGTGATTCCACTTTTATTTTAAAGATGGATCCGATAAATAGTATTAAATGCTGGTTGTTATTTCAATTTAAATTATTAATTTGTAATTGAAATTTTGTCTGATTATATCATAACTGAAATTTTTTAAAAAAATACATTAATGCTGATGCATTTATATGTGTAAGATAAACAAACATCTTTAAAATACATGACTGAAACTTTTTAGTATATATTTATAGTTAAGAATATGTAAAACCCTTTGCTTTAAAAAAATCCAGTTAAGACCGTTTTTGATGTGCTTGTGTTATTGTCAAAACAGTAGACATTAAAAAGGTATTTCAGAGTGCCTTAAATATTTTGTTGTATAAATACAATTTTCAGCAATGTTCCATAACTGTCTGTTTATCTTTCATATATATATATATATATATATATATATATATATATATATATATATATATATATATATATATATATATATATATATATATATATATATATATATATATATATATGAAAAGAAAGTTACTGTTAACACTAACTGAAATAATTATAGAAAATATACAACCCATTATACAAATACAAATATCCAGTAACACCCTCTGTTTAAAGATTTATATCTCAATAATAGCAAACCTTAAAATGATACCACTTTAAAGTTGTATGCTAAACGATGTTAAATAATGAAGTACAGACCTACTCAAACACAGAGCATGAAATTTTAAATAAACAACCGATCTTAAATTTTGCTAATAAACTTACAAGTTTACAACTAAACATTAGATCAAATAAGCAACGGATCTTAAATTTTGCTAATAAACTTACAAGTTTACAAAGTTATTAAAGACAAACTTAAACATTAGATCTAATCTAATGTTTAGTTTATCTTTAATAACTTTGTAAACTTGTAAGTTTATTAGCAAAATCTAATGTTTAAGTTTGTCTTTAATAACTTTGTAAACTTGTAAGTTTATTAGCAAAATTTAAGATCGTTTGCTTATTTAAAATTTCATGCTCTGTGTTTGAGTGGGTCTGTATTTCAATATTTAACATCGTTTAGCATACAACCTTAAAGTGGTATCATTTTAAGGTTTGCTATTATTGAGATATAGATCTTTAAACAGAGGGTGTTACTGGATATCTGTAATTGTATAATGGTTTGTATATTTTCTATAATTATTTCAGTTAGTGTTAACAATAACTTTCTTTTCATTTATAGTTTGGGAGGAGTTTAAAGATTAAAATCTAATGTTTAGTTTGTCTTTAATAACTTTGTAAACTTGTTAGTTTATTAGCAAAATTTAAGATCGTTTGCTTATTTAAAATTTCATGCTCTGTGTTTGAGTGGGTCTGTATTTCAATATTTAACATCGTTTAGCATACAACCTTAAAGTGGTATCATTTTAAGGTTTGCTATTATTGAGATATAGATCTTTAAACAGAGGGCGTTACTGGATATTTGTAATTGTATAATGGTTTGTATATATATATATATATATATATATATATATATATATATATCAACAGACAAACTAACATGCCTCATGCACTGTGATGTGATACACTATGACTTTCCTTTATTGAAGTCAGAAATCTCTCAGCCACTATGCCCAAAGAAACCTGTTAGCCACCTTCCCTTCCTTTTCCATTCCCTACCCTATTTTTTTCATATTCTTCTCTATACTGCTCCATTCTATTTCCACAATATTATCTTTGTTCATTCTATGGGTTTTATATATACTTTCCCTTATCCTTTTCCAAACCCAACATAAAAACCAAGAACCCACTTTCTGTATAATCACATTGTTTATATTTATTCTCCCACAATTCATTATTTGCATTCTTTTTGCTTGTAAGCATTTACATTCTATTAATAGATGTTTAATATTTTCCATGCCTCTCTTACATAACTTGTAGAATAAATTATTCTTATTCCTCCATTTATGTGTATATTCCCTTGTTGCTAATGGTTCTGTTCAAGTCTTAAACAGCAAATACATTCATAGCTATTATTATAAATTAACTTACCCCCAATATTCTGTTACTTACATATATGTTTAAACTCTTTTTACTCTCCATACATTTTCCTTCTTTTTCAACTTCCTATTTTTTATTAATGCATCTATTCTTCTATCCCATTCTTTGTCACTATAATTCAATACTTTTTCTAACACAATCATCTCATATTTTGCACAAATATACTGACAAAAAGTTTTTATCCAAATCTTCATACTATACTATCTTTCTCATCCATCTTGTTGCTTGTCCTTTACTCATAACCCAATTAAATGTACATTAACCCTCATACTATCATTCCTTTCCATATAATTCTTGCTACATCATATTTATTATCTGATAATACTTAATTTCTTTATGAGATCCTGCTCTTTTCATTTATCATTTTTTTCTCCCATTCATCCAAGCAATTTCTAGGATTACTTAAAATAATTGCCAAATAATTATACCTATTGACCACATTTAGATTTATTTTCCCCAATAAAAATTCTTTCTCTTTTTTTTCTCCAGCATTTACCATCATTATTTTTGATTTTTCTTCACTAAATTTAATCCCCATCTCTTTACCTACTCTTGTGCATGTCCTCAGCATAACTTCCATATCTTCCCTACTTTTTGTGCACAGGAAGATATCATCACAAATAAATGACCAATAATATATACACCTCCTTACCATCTATTAATACTATATCTACTCCTCTTTCTAGTCTTTCATTTACTTCCTCCATTTCTTTCAAATATAACAAAAAATAGATAACAAAGGACATTCTTGCTTTGGTTCCACCCAAGTTTGATTCCATATTTCCTAATTGATATCTATAGTAATGATTTTCATATAATCATCCACTAAAGCTCCATTCATTTCCAAATTTCCTAAACTTACTCATAATCTATTTCTATTTACTCTATCATATGACTTCTCTATATCTATAAAACCATACATGACTGTCTACCACTATTCCTATTCATATCTATAAATTGTGTGACTACAAATAAACAATCTCCTATAAGTCTATCTGATCTAAAACCTTCTTGCATTTCTTACACTATATTATTTTCTTCCATCCATTTTGTTATCCTTCAAACCACTAACACTAATGTTATTGCCATCAGTCTATAATTGTTTAATTTTCTATGATGGTTATCCTTTTCTTCAAATAATAATCTTACTATTGTATATTCTGGATATCTGTAAATTATCTCTTTTGTGCCTTTTTATTAAAATATGATAATAGATTTACCTTTTCCCTGCTTCCCCAATTCATCACCATTTATGCTGCCCATTCATCTAAGCCTCTTGCCTTCCCACTGTTCACTTTCTTTCCTGCCTCATTCAATTCATTTTTTGTAAATGTAATATTTTCATTATTATATGGTTTTATGTTTATTATGATTTTGTTATTCACATTTAACATTTTTTTTTATATCCATTACATACTTATTTAAGATTTTCTCTAATTTTTCTCTAGCTACACCCTTTTTCATCATCATTTAGTAATACTATGTTGCTCCCCCTATATTTCTTCTTTTAATATATTTCCAAAATTTTTTACTCCCATTTTTTCCACTTTTATTAACATCCTTCAATAATACTATTTAATTTTATTCCCTATATTTATTTATTTTAGCTGACTTCCTTTTAAAAAATATTTTCCCTATTTAATATAAACATATGTTTCTCTTTGCTTTTAATAGCACATTTATATTCTCTTCATTTTTTTCTCTCTCTTTTACACTTTTACTAATTCTCATTTCTATTTTATTTTTCTGAATATTTTTATCTAAAACCCTATTTGCCACATTTTCTACTTCACTACACCAGTCCTTACATTCATCCCCAAAATTCTCCCAGAATTTCTTCTACTTTATATTATATTATTCAAAATTATTTTTATCATTCATTTTCCATTCACATCTTTCACTATCCTTTCTACTTTTATTAATATTTTCCATCACTTTCCTAACTTCTTCTAATATAAACAAATTATGGTCACTATTACATAAATTTCTCTTCATTGTCAAACATGCATTCTCTCTTTTTCTACTAATACATAATGTATTGTGTGAAATATATTATTTCTAGATTATGTGTATTGCTTCTCATACATATTTGATAAATTTTCAATGCTCAAATTCACTCTCTGACAAAACATTTTTAAAAGTTATTTATTCTTGTTATCCATGCCATCAATTTCTTCAACACGTCCATTTATATACCCTATAACCATTATTTTCTTCCTTCTTTTTTTTTGAAACTCTGTATGTTCTTAACTAGGCATTCATATATGCTACTGTTACATTCTATTACAGTTTTACTATCTTCTGTGGCTATATACTATAGCCACAATTCATTCTTGTCTTCCTAACCTTATCTCAAATCAAAAATGTTCTTGACACTTTACAATATTTAAATATTTTTTGACATAACTCCTATAAACCTCCTCCCCCTTTTTTTTTTATTTTTTATTTATACCCTGCCATGCCAAGTTTTTCAGTGTAGGTTCTTCTTTTTCTCTTAGATGTTTTTTTTCACTATTGCTAATACCTCAAACTCTTAATTTTTAATTGCTTTGTTTAATTCCAACAAACTTTCTGGTTTTCTGCCACATTGCATATTCAAATATTCATTTTTAACACTTTCTCTCTTTCTTACTTCCTTTTATAAATTTTTTTTTTATTTTTTCTTCTCTATTACATTTGTAATTAGCTTGCTTAGCATTATTTTTGCAGACCAGTCCCCTTTTCACATCTACATTTATATTTAAATCAGTTACCCTTTGTTTACTTCTTACATCCTGCCCATTCGTAACATTCTTTTTTATAATACAGTAATTTAAAACCATATACCCCTTTATAAGTTTCCAAACTATAACATTTTTCACAAATCAAATCCCTAATGCTTCACTTCTTGGTTTGCTAAGTGTAATCCATTTTTACTATCAGTTTGACAGGAATGAACCCTGTCAAAATATATACGCATATGTTAGTGTTTACAATCTCATAATTTTGAAATTTTGTAATATACCATCTTATTCATAGTCTATTTTTTAAAAAAAATAAATGACTTTTATCTAACACACAAATATTAAAACATAAAGAATTGAGACACTTCATACAATATTGAATATGCAAATTGTAAATTATTTGCAACTATTCATATTTATATATGAACAATTGAAAATAATTGTTTCATAACAGAATATTTTTCTAATGTAGAAGAGACTTTTTGCTATCGTAAAATATGGCTTTTCGCGGGACATTTAGCAGAGACTTTTATTAGGTAAACTAAAAATTGAAGCTATTTTATATTGAACAATTTTTATTTTTAAAATCAATAATTTTATACATATATTTCGCAAATCTAGAAAATTTCTGAAACAATAAATCTTTTATAAATAAAATACGCATACACTCAAATGAACACAGGCTCTCAAACTATTTATCAATCCTGTTAAATAAATATGGTTTATAATTTATCTTTCCAAGTAACAGAAATATTACAGATGCTTGTTTTATAATAAACTTTATTGAAATATTTTTGCTGTTAAAGTTTCTTATCATTAAAAAAAAGCTTAATCCACATTATTAAACAGAAAATATTGCTACATTCATCTATATATTGTATGTAGTAAATTCTCTCTATATTAATATTGAATATCGCTCTGTAAATATGGAATATATAAATATAATGATTTTAATATATATATATATATACGAGATATGATCCATAAAATGGCACAGAAAAAGAAAATAAAGATTGGTAATCTTGAATTTAAAAAAGTTAAAAACTGTCAAGCGTTGTTAACCGAGAGATCATTGCAACCGCCTTGCAAGCAAGTAGTTTGTTGCAGACGGTTGTGGGTTCGCCTCCCGGCCGATGCCATGACATATGAAAAAAAAAAAGTTAAAAACTACAAATACGTTAGTTAGATTATTAATGGAAGAAAAGTATAACAGACGGAGTTAATAGTATAATTGAATTTAGATGGAATGCTTTTGCTAAAAATAGCCTAATACTAAAAGAAAGAGGAAGAGATCAAAAACAAACATTAATATCATTGAAAGAATTAAGATGAAATGTAGTCGGATTGAACAACTGTTATAAGAGAATAAATTTTAAACTGAATCTCAATAAATTGTAAAATATCCAGAAAGTTATTATATGCTAGATGGATGGGTGGAATAAGAAAACTTTCTGAAATGATATGAAAATGGGAAGCTATGACTCAGAGAACTAGATCAAATTTGTGAAGATCTTTGTCTTGCTATGGATCAATGATAATTAAAAATGATGATGTTGATATAATATGATATAGGGCTTCTGTTATGACTATTCAATCATATATATTTTTATTATAACTTAATTTATAAGGACACAACTCTTGTCTAACTTTATTGATGAATTATTGACTTTTAGATTCATTAGACTAGAAGTTCTAATTCTATTTAAAATGTAATAATCCCTCCTCATTTTCGGCCGTATTATAATATTAAATAGCGATATTAAATGCAGGATACTAAACCTAAACACACTTATATAGGCCAGTTTTAAGTGTCTTGGAATGAGGGCTATTTAATATTGTAATATGGAGCAGGTAAAGAGGGATTATTACCTTCTAGATAGAATTACAATTTGACACTACGCTAGTAAATTTCATTGGTCATTACGTAGGCTAGAGATTGTTATTTTATTATTAAGCCAAATATAGATTTCTGCTATTGTTAAAAATCAATACATCTAAGAATACACAGTATTGTTTTAATAACTGAAACACACAGGGTTATTATATACCTGTGTCAATATATGTAATATATAGGGTATATGAGCACAGACTTTCACATGACCCACCACTCTCCACACTATCTCATAACACTGATACACTTGAACACATATATGTTGAAAAAATAAATAATCACCAATATACGTATTTCATACTAAACCAACAATCATCAGTTGGTCCAGATTATTATCTCTACACATATATGCTCATATATATATATATATATATTGAGATAGTCAAACCTCATACTTTAATAGACAGGCTTGAATTTACTTCACACTCCAGTCCTCTTTTTTTAAACATGCTACTATTGTATATGAACACTTGATAACTTTCTATAAATATCACATTCCTTTTACACATAAAGATGTCAATAAAAGGCAAGGATTCCAAGATGTATTTCTAATTAATTCGCTTCTTTAGTTGCCTTAGGGCATCAAACTCTTTAGAAGTATCTACTTCGTCTTCCATCACTCTCACTTTCAATGTTTAAACTTCTTATGAACTCATAAGCAATAAACCATTTGATTGGGATTTTTATTTATTTAAATGATGGTAAATTAGTTGTATAAAAATTGTCTATTTAATAATTTAAATTGTAATAAAATCCTCATGAATAAATAATAAATGACGATGAAGACACTTAAGAAATTTGTGATGATTTCAGTCAGTGAAAAAAGCTAGTTAAAAAAATCGCATCTAATGGAGGGAGAAAGTCTTTGTCTTAATCTGATTATTTTTTAAAGAAAAGTTATACTTCAGATTTTTTTATACTTATACTAATTAAATGATTCTATAGATTTTACAAATCCTAAAAACACATACAATAACGTAATGGTTCGATATATATATATATATAAAGTCATCAAGTTTATATAATCTCATTTACCACCATTTGTCATTCTCTTAACATAATTTATTTTAATATCTCAAAAATGAATTCATATAGTAAAATCTAAAATATTCTGTGATATAATAAGTTATACTGTAAAGTAGAATACTTCATGTATGCTACATACACAAAATAAAACAATGTAGATTTAATAAGAGCACCAAACTCTCCATACAGTAGTGAGATCAAGTGCAACTCTTGCACTTGGTGGCATTACTATATAGAGAGTTTGTTACTCTTATTAGCAGCATGTATAAACATATAAAATGTTGATCATGTGATGTTTTAGTGTAGATTGACTTAAATGTGTATGCACTTATCAAGTAGTTAGTTATCTTCAACAGCTCTTTAGAGAGAAACAGTGATGTAAGAATTACCAGACTTTTTAAATACCAGGAAATGAGAATTTAAATAATTTTTACTGACTAATATTGGAAGATAATTTAGTTGGTTATACAAAGGCTATTTAAACAAAAATTGCTATCCTGATTAAAATCTAAAAAAATTCTAAAGTTTATATAGTCTGGATTCAAAAAACATATATATATATTATATTCAATATTTTCATAGTTATATATTGAAAATAAGCTTATTTGGGATAAACCATGTATTATTTTGTTTTAATTTTCAATGTTTCAATGCGATGTCAGTCATCCTTTTCAAGGTCACATTCTTAATGAAAAATCGTTATGTCTTCAGTAATAACAACTTTGAGTGCGAAATAAAGAATGTCATTCTTATATATATTTGATGGTTAATCATTCAGAATAGGTGAATTAACATTTTTTTACTTCCTTCTGTATTACAATTAACTGATTCCAAAAAAGATTAATGGCTTTATTGACAAGAAGTTCAAGCAGCAAAACTTTGAGCACCAGAATTAACTCTGAGATCTTCCTATTCCAAGTTAGACACTCTACCACTACACCAAACCATGGACCATATTGATTCGAAAATGATTTTAGAAGGAAGAGATAAAATAAATGGTCTGGAATATGTTGCTTCATCATATTAGTTTATATTCTCTCTCATAATTCTTAAATTATACTTTTCCAAATTAGCTAGTATTATAGTATTATCAAAGTTAATCTAAACAATAATTACTGAGGCGATAACCTCGAGAATATGCATGTAAAATGCGATAGTAGGGATATCTACAGGTGTTTAACCACAAGCTTACATTATGGAAGAAAAGAGGGAAACCCTTCTTTACTTCAACCTACTTTCTATGTAAATAGGTGAAGCTGAAGTGGTTAGATCTGCGAGCATGAAGCTATTCAATACTTCACTGATTAAGTCCACATTTCTTATTACACATTAATACTCGCGAAATCTTTCGATTTACAAATGTGCGTTTAATAAATTTCTAAACAATAATGAAATGTAAAAATTGGCATAATTAATTTTTGATTGAAGGCATTTTTATTCTTTTTAATTCTGACATAAATAAATCTATTGAGTGATCTATCTAGATTCTTGGGCACATGGACATAGAATTTCATAGACAACTTGGTATTATAAAAGTAATCAGTTTTTAGGTTTTATGAAAAAAAATCCCCATTTTTTTTGTTACTGAAAAAAGATAGTTTTAATATTGAAATTATGTAGTCTTCCACTGATCTTATCACGGATTCTATTAATATAAGATACAATGACTCTATAACTAGGTGTGTTGTTAATTTTAGCGATCTTTTTTCTCAGTATCAATGCTATATAAAGCTTTATATAAAATTGTTTTTATTGTAACTATTAGAAAGAATTTTCATCAATTGCTATTTCTTAAGCAAGATGATCTTTATCAGACAAACTATATGCTCTCATTAAAGATTTTTGCCACAGAAAATATATGAGCAGGATAATGATGAGAATTAAAATTGAGATATCTATTTGTATGGAAGGATTTTCTATAAACACATATTGATAAAGAGTCATCAGATTTTCTAGCAATTAAAATAACTAAAAAATAAAGTGAAAAGAATTCAAGGCATCAGTAACACAGGTCATATAACAAATGTATCATCCACATATCTAAACAAATGAAAAGACTCTTAGTAGCTGTATGTAATACTTGATTCTCCAGAATATTCCTGAAGAGATTAGAAATTATAGGTGACAGTGCAGAGTTTATAGAAAACCTTTTAATTTGTTTATATAAAATGCATTTTTAAGGCAGTGTTTTGCAAATGGAATAATAAAATCAAATAAATTATTATATTGAACTATTGTAGATAAAATTTCTTCAACAAGAATAATGTTATATATATATATATATATATATTGATATATATATATATATATATATATTGTAGATATATATATATATATATATAATCAAAATTACCCCAAAATTTACAACTCAACCAGACTAGCCAAAAATATAAACTCTAAAACACTATCAATGGTTTCACTGCTACAAGTAGACTTCTCAAATGTAAAGAACATATATATTATAACCTAAAGAGATGCAAAGATATGAATCTTACAGATTCCACAACTTACAAACCAATCTCACACAAAAAGCTAAAATAAAATTAGAAGACAATACTATTAGGTAAGCTCCAGGTTTTAATGCCATAGGCCACAATAACAAGAGCAATAAGGGTAAATAATAATTATTATTATTACTATGATAAATGCAATATATTGTCAGGTTAAGAGGAAGAGACTTTTCATACTCTCTCTTTTAAAATATTATAGCTCTTATTTTTTGAAGCTTATGTCATTAAGGGTTAGGTTTCTTTAATTAACTTCTTCCCTACACCAAACACATCTTACAACCATAATGAGTATCTTATTGTCATGAACAGAATGAACATTACATTTCTTTTATTAAGTATAAATATGTATTTTCATGTTTTGGCACAATAACTTCTTTGAAATAATTTGTTTTTAAATGAAATAATCTTCTCTAATAATCTTATATGTAAAATGGACATCTCAAGATTCATATGATGAAAATTTTAATAATTATAAATTTTATTCTTCTCTTTTAATCTTGAAAAACTTATCAAATAAAGAGTGAGATTCTTGTAAACAAAGTAGCAAGACATACTCATAACCGTAAGACAATATCTCTCTAAAATTACAGTAAGAATTTTTAAATTTTTTAAATAAACATGAAAACTCTTAATTTACAATAAAATAATATACTAGAATAGCATTCATATATAATGAGTGAATGAGGGATTTTATGGCCACTCAAAATATCACACTAATAAATTTTCTTTAAATCTTTTCTAAAGTAAAACCAGGCAATTCCATCATTTGAATTTATGATGAATAAACAAAATAATCTTCTAAATATAATAAAGTGATTTCAAAAACACGTGCAGTGACCCTTTAAATAAATGAAATTGACTAAAGTTATCCTCTAATAATGAATAAATAATTATATATTTTTAATAAATAAAATAATGTTCGTTGGTATTTAGATTTCTGAAAGTATGCAGATGATGAGAAACAGTCAAGAAAATAAATTAACAATAAAAATAACATTTATTTTGACATTAAAACATTTAACAAACAAACAGTCTTGCTACTTTTACAATATTATCCAGATTAATTCTTTGGATGGAGAAAAATTATAATTTACAAATTCAAATGAATAAATAGAAAATAAATAATATTGTCTGGTTAATGAAACCTTCTACAATATTGTTATTTGAATAAGTTCTCACATTTTCACAAAACAATCATTCTATTATAATGGCGTTAGCGAATATATTTAATACTCTTATAAACTATAATTTACCAATTCACATGGTGGGGTGAATGATGAAGAAAATGTATTTTCTCAACTGAAGCGTCATATACAATTTGAAAATTTTAATATTAAATATTTATTGAATTTACATCTTGAGGTGATTTCAAAGTACAATAACAAGATCTACACATAAAAACAAACAATCTATTCTCAGATATACTAAGAGAATAACTGAAAATAAAGATGGAATTCCTCATTGCCTATGAATATATATAAATTAACAGGATAAAGTCAAGGTAATATACACTATCAATGGTTTTATACAAAAATACATCATAAATAAAATCCATATTAGGGATGATAAAGCAAAGGCAAAGTCAATGATGACTCAAGGGAAAGGCACCTACATCTGCGGGCAATAAATAAACTAGGAGTTCATCACTAATCAAATAAGTAATGAGAATGATCCCTTGAGAAAGAATAATAATATTTGCCTTAACTAAAGCATTATGTGCTTGAGTACAATATAAAGGAATAATATAATTCAATGGAAAATATCACAACCTAAGAGAGAGATAAAAATATAATCTCTATTAAATATACAGTCACATGATAAGAATGTACTCAAAACAAAAAACTAATGCTACAGTCTCTCTTAAAAATATCATCAACTAACTGATGTGTAAAACTAATAAATTGATAATTAGTGTTAAATATAGCTTAATAAAAATTATGGCATAAAACAAACAAAATATATATCAGCTTCTACCTCTACCAGCATCTGAATATATATTCAAAATAAATAACTTTATGATAGGAATAAATATAACATATTTAAAATTCAGAATTATCAATATATTAATATTATGAGAACTTTTGATAATATATTTCATAAGTGATTCATTAAAAATATATACCAAATAATAATAATAATAATAATAATAATAATAATGATGATGATGATGATGATGATGATAATAATAATAATAATAATAATAATAATAATAATAATAATAATAATAATAATAATAATAATAATAATAGCAGCAGCATTTTGAAATATCATGAATATTT
>JAQFVV010007379.1:0-97552 GCA_028023455.1 Epiperipatus broadwayi | reverse complement strand
TGAAACGGTTGTCTTCAAATCCCTCACCGTTTCACCAACCATCCTAATAACCCACTCGTCTGTGCTAAGTTCAAACCTGTTTAATAAGTCTAAATTAAGATTTGTAAGCTAAAAATTGCAATCACGGCTATATAAACAGCATTATATACGCACATACGAAAGAACGCTATAATTGAATAGTATTGCCAGAGTTATAGCGTATAATTTTATCGCGTAATATTTTTAAACTATTTTTAGTACAGTAATAATGTAGCGTCAATTTATTAATTTATTACTTAAATTCGTATGTGGGAATATAATCCACCTATATTGAATATATATAGCATAGTGGCGTGATTAAAATATTTATTAAATTTTAAGTTTCATTTTTATTATAAACCAATTTAATGTAAAAACACATTGAAAGGGTGATTGATTGCGAATGCACTGACAAGTTTCTTTTTAAAAAGAAAAAAGATTTTTTTCTAAAAATAAAAGTATTTTCGTAGAATTAAAAGTTTAGTAAAGTTTTTGCTGTAAACAATTGTATCAGTATATGCCACACCTGCCTTAGGTTTCTAAAAAGAAAAGCCAATTTTAAAATAATCTAGCTAATTGATTCTAAATTATTTTGGAGACCTCGCTAATTAAAAATATGTTTACAGCGAAGATTTTACACATAAATTATAAAATCAGAACAAAATTCCTGACTAATTAAAATAAAATCTAATATCGGATTAAACTGATTAAAATTCGATTTAATTAAAAATTTGATAATCAGAGAAAAGTTATAACACCTAAAAGGAATGTCAGCATGTTTGAAATCAACCACTAAATTCATAAGCAAATTAAAAATTTTGTAATCTTGATGGAGATGAAATTCCAAGGTGTGTGGGCTGATAAGGCGATCATTTAAAAAAGGCCATGTAAAGTGGAGGAGCCATCTTAGATCTTTACTTCTTTGAAACCTGGACAGCTTTGAATCTTTGAAATCTTTACAGCTTGAATGCTACATCTGTGAATTTTTGCCTTCTTTGATCATCTTTAAGCTTTTGAATCCAGCGTGTATCCTGAACCAAAAGCAACCGTGAACATTTTGACATCCAGTTAAGTGAATAATTTTTATATCTGTTCGAGAGAAAATGTCGGGCTAAAACAGGCAGCCTTGGCTAAGCTCCAGAGTGAAGGCGACGGGCCTTTACGTCCATCCAAAAACCACCATCACCAGTATGCCGCCATAACATCTCCGCTCTAACCGTGGGAAGAAGATGATGCCGCAAGCCGCCACAAAGACTCCCGTAACTCCAGCTCAAGTACTACAAGATGACCGGTAACATCACCATTTCTAACTGCAGTTCAATATATTAATTTTTCTTTAAGTCTAGACTTATAAAATTTATTTTAATTCTAAAATCTTGAATTCAAGTAAATTGCTAAATGTAAAATTTTATTCTTAAATTTAATTATTTTTTTTTATATAATTCTGACCTACTTTCTAATGTTTCCTAACTAAATGATTTTAATAATTTTATTTTCAATTTTCTCACTGCAGTTGTGACTATGGTTTCTTTATTTCTTTTTTATTTTAAAATATAAATTATATGCTAATGCCTCGAAACAGCGAGCATTCAATATTAATAATAAAGAGAAGAGAGAATGACCCCTCTTCATTTAATAATTATTTATCGTAGCTTAATGCACGCTGTTTCGAAACCCTCTTAAATAACTGTCAAGAATTGGCTATGCGCTGATTATTATTTTGACCTTGATTATTTAATTATTTGTTGGCAATTTTAAAATGGGAATCTTATTTTAACCCAAAGTAAATTTCAATTTAATTTTCACTAAGCAATATCCAAGCCTTGAATAAGTATATTTGTTATTTATTTCATTTTGTAAAAGCCCTCCAAATATACTTCCCCCCCCCTTTTTTTTTATTAATCGCGTAATCAAATGTGTTATTTGAGATTGAAACTAGAAAGCAAAGAATATTTAAAAGTACACCCACGTATAGCATATGATTATTAAAAATGCTATATTAGAGTTGGCGCTAATGATTACACTGATTAGCTATCGTTCTCGTGGCTAAATATTAAATTATTTCAACTCTTTTGCTTGGCGGATGTGATAATTTTATTATACATTTAAACTTTCTCGTTATGTTGCATTTTTCTTTAAGATGGGACTCGGAACGGCCATCCCTCTTACACTCCTTGGGTCGCACACGAATAAGACCTGACGTCAAATTCCAGGCAATAGTGTTAGCTACCCCAACCCTCTTTAGCAGCATGGCGATCAGTCATAGGGCTCCGGTGTTGATCACAAAACCCTAAATATTAATCCATCCGCAGAGCAACATTTATTATAACTGTTTACCAGCGCTATAGCGCATTGGTTCTTTTGTTGCCAACTCTTCCTCCCTTAAATTAAGTTTCAGCCATTGTCTGACATATTCAAGAGCTAGTTTCGGTCTCATGTACAATAGTTTGAAATAATAATATTATAGATAAATTTGACTTTAAATGTTTCACATATATGTGAAAACAAGGCTTCGTCTGATTACTTAGCTGAAAACCATGAAATAAGAGGGATTAGCATAATCTGCCCCATAGCTACAATGCAGTGACTGATCAATAAGATAATAAAGCAAATGATGAAAACAATATTTAATTTCATCAAATAGCACAACAAATGTAAAATAATTTTAATTGTAAGGAGAGAATGTTAAAGCGCTCTCCAAAAATGTTAGATGCTACGCGCATTTTAATTGTAAAATGCAAGAATAATATATATAAAAATCGTCAAATTTAATCTGCAAAAATAAACATACAATTTAATAAATTACTCTGCTCTCGATCTTATTTATTTCAATCCAATTCAAAATTCTTTATATTATATATGTGATTTCCTATGCATTAATTAGTTTTAAATATATATAGTTGATAAATTCCATTTTTTGTTATGAGTCTCATTGCTTCTCCCTGACCTATGTCGGCTCGCGGTTAAAATAATATCTATATGTATCTTCAAGGTGGTCATCCGTAGGGTCGTGAGTCTTGGAGCACAGGTGAAGGAGTTGAAGTGCGGTCAGTCTCGAGATCTAACCATCTCATACTGGTCGGCTTGGTATCTTTGCTTGGACTCTGGATTCTGTTGCGCGAATGTGCTAGCTTGACCGGTACAATACATAACTAATTCTTCATCCATCTAAGAAATTCTCTTGGTGAGCTTGCTATTCTGGTTGAAATTGGTTTACAGCCACACCAGGAAAAGAATAATTCAGGTATGGTTAGCATTCTCCCCTTTGTCTAGGAATTGATAGAGTTCAGGCAAGCAACTGTCCTCTTAACACACATCTGTAGCTATGAATTTCAACACAAGGAAGTGGGTCATTTTTCTCCATATGAATTCCAACTCCACCATTATACTGTAGTGCAGTTGCTTTCTTGCATTTTTACATCTGATTCATGCAGTTTTCTGTATAACTCTGCTAGCCATCTCGGAAGCTAGCTTTACTGTTGCCATTCTCTGCTACAGCTACCAACAAAGTGTAGCTAACTCTTACAAAAATATTAGCCAAACTACAAACCAGACTTTGCAGCTGGTTAATTTGGCCACTGCTTCTCAAAAATATTAAAACCAAACTGAACTGATATTTTTATCAGCTTTTTTATAAGTCATCTGAGATGATAAAAACACATTACAGACTGTTTTCAATCTATCTAATCCTTTTTATTCTTGAGGTGAAAAACACAGTAACTGTTTTCAATCTGTCCTGATTAAAAACAATTTTAATCCCTCCAAAAGCACTTTTAATTAAAAGCTACATTTTGGAAACAACTTTGAAATTTTACCAAAGGTATCATCTACATGTTTTGGCTTAAATAGAGCATTAATTAAAAAACTTCAAAAATAAATGATAGACATTTTTACAGTTATCAGAAATACTTGTTTTTAAATTCAAAATCAGAATATAATATTAATTTATTTAGACCTTTTAAAATGTTTTAATTTATAATAAAATTCTGTTTTAAATTCAGAGTTATTTAACCCTTTATTTATTATTTTTATTCCAGGAAATGTAGAAAATATCTACAAAGTTTTAGTTTATGTTTATTTTTACCTTTCCTTTATATATATATTGTACCGGTCGAAACCACCACCACCACAAGTCAAATCGGATTCAAACTCAGCTGAACCAAAACTGAATTCAAACCCAACTCAACAGCTCAGATAGCAGAAATCGACGGCACAGTGCTATGCGCCAAGAACTAGCTCAATGGTTGGTGAGGACTAGAGACTCCTGAGTAACACTAATATCTAAGAATTTATATACTTTGAATAATTTTATAAATTGAATCATATGTATGTTCGGGTTGCCAACACAGACAGCGAGTATTAACATTTAAATAATTATAAAAGAATGATGAACTGAGAAACCAAGTATGTTAGAAAATATTTAATAAAAATAATTTTTGTTTCATAAAATAAAGAATGCATTAATTACCTCTAGTCTTTAAGAGAATTTACAAATATAATAAGAGTGGCGGTCCTTATCATATGCCAACAATTATTACACAACATAGAATTCTATGTCTATGCCCCCAATGAGAAATATAAAGGCGGATAAAGGTATTCATTAAGAACGGAAATGATTGCTCTAATTTTATTACGGTGGAATGTGAGATTTATATTTCACATTCGGGAATCTATTCATGAAGAGCAAAACGTAATTTTAGGGCATAACTTTAAAATTGATTTGAAACTTATTTAATTAATAATCTATTTGAGAATTTGTTCGACTTTAATTTAAATCACTTCATCACGAATTACGAGCATGGAGAGGGTTTTACCGGAACAAAGATGCAACGGTACTGACGGCTTACGAGACAGAGAGGAAAATTGAAATACGATCGCTAGTCGATGATCGAAGTCCTATGGCGGCTTGCATCTAACAAGTCTTACGCCCTTTGACTAATGAATACGAAAGGAAGTACTTTCTTCCTTGAGAAATTTAAATAAGAGAATATGATCACCGACCAGCCTAACGGAGCGGAAGATTGCCCTGCGTCAGCAACATTCGATGATGATGACTTGATAGTCATCGTTGAAAAATAAAACCCATGTAGAATGCTCTACGTGATGACTTGACCAATTAATTAAAGTCAAACGAGCTTTTATCAAACTATTTTAAAACATTTATAAACTATATCAATTATGCCCTAATTATCGTGCACTTCCTGAATATTAATACAAACTAACAAAAGTTGAATTAAAATATATTTAACCCTCTTTCGACTCTTTTGCAAAAACATTTTAAATATATATATGGATAAATAAATCAACATTAGTGAAGCAAGAAAATACCATTTTAACATTATATGAATCTATATAAACACTTGTAACTTAAGAGCTGGGGACATAGGTGAAAAACGGAGCTAATAGTTTATTATTAGCCAATTATAAAAATCATAAACGTAATATTTTCTTTCGACTCGATGATTGATAGAACTTATAAATTTAGTTCTAATGGGTGAGAATTACTATTTGAAATTAATATTATAATATTTGTGTGAGGCAAATAGAACGGGGGAGCTCATCGAGTTGAAAGATTATTGGCATATAATTTTAAATAAACGACATTAATAAAGCATACAAATATATATATTAAATGAACCGCCAGGTAAGAAAAGAAAACGTTTAAAGACTAGAGATTGAAAGAATTACGCTATAGATTTACAGTAGCATTTTATAAATATTTTTACATTGAAGATTAAAGAGCTCTTAAATAGGAGGAGAGTAAAATAAAGTTCGAACTGGCCAGAAAGTTTAACGTTCATTATAGAAATATATTACCCCTTCCGCTGGTCCTTAAGTTGCACCTCCAAGTTGTTGAAAACATAGGCATCATTGGTTGACTACTGCAACAGTATTTTAGTAGCTTTCATAATTTTAGCAGAATGATCGGTCCAGAAAAAGGTTCAGCAGCTCCATTGAAGATTTCTCGGGACTTTAGGAACCGTAGCCAGATTCCTGATGTTCTAGCCCTCTATCATGATGAAATACAATTTATACGCACAGAGTTCACTGCACTACTCGACAACAAAAGCTAGCCTTTTTTTCCTGACTTTTCAGGGCTATATATACTGTTCACTGATGCCTCCGGCTAGCGCTCATTTTATTATCAATGTGTTTTTTTTATAATTAGTTGTTTTCAAATAGATTCCCTCGATAAGGCTTTCAAACTAATTAGCTTGAATTCCTTCTCTAATTGAAAATGAATTCTTAAAATCTGAAAATGATTTAATTAGAAAAATGAATCCTTATCTTTTTCCAATTCATAAAGCTTTACTATTGTTTTTAAGAATTTTAAAGCTTATCGAAGGAATGTAGCTTTTAATCACCGAAACTTTACAAATTATTTAAAGGTGAAAAAAACAAGTATTCCCGACTCAATGAAACTTTCGAACAATTATATATATTTAATATTTACAAATATATATACACACAATCCATGCAATTTAATATATATAAATTCATGAATATTTTGTCATGAATTTATTTAGAGAATTGATCAATTTTAAACTAAACTAATTAATTTTGCTACGCATTTGAAATAAGTTATTCATTATGGAAATTAGCGTGGATTAAACGTATAAAGCCCCATTGCATTGGAAAGTTAAGGTTAGTATTAGGGTAAATAACATGAAGCTAGGATCGAACTCAGATCTGACTGCTTCATTTCTTTTCACTTCAAAAAAAAACAATGAAAAAAAAATGACTTTACTTATGCAGGATATAGTTGCATAAGTGTATAGACTCTGGGAGAACAGCATGAGCGTGAATAATATAACCTGCCCAACTACAACAATTATACATGTCTCACTGCGATCAATTTTTTTGAATATTATCTATAATGAGTTTATAATAAATCAGTCCGTTTATCAAGTCTCATTTTTCCCTGTGGTCATGTCAGTTGGTCTTCTGTATATATATCTGTCTCTACAGTTTATCTTACTGTTTCCCTGGATCAGGTGGTACATATTGTTTTAACTGTCTGGCATTGTAATGGTCATAGTCCTGGTCTTCCCTGGTTGTCGTCAAGTTCCCATAGTCTATTGCTGTCATTAATTCTATGGCCTTTTCTGCGACCGAATGCACAAAAAACAATTCTTTAACATTATCTCTATGAACGATGGGGTTCTCTCCTGGGTCTTCTTTGAAAGTTTGAGTCTGTATTGAGGCTCCAGGGAATGGCATCTGTAAAGTCCTCATGCTAAGTTGAGGATTCATCATCCGTCCCATTTCCACTTTTAGTTTCATTTGACCAGTGGTCTGAACATCTTTCTCTTTTCCTGTATCTATATCCGCTTCTTCCACTGTTTCGTATCTGGACTTATCTTCACCACTGTCGTTTTCCTTGCTGTCCACAACTTCCTTTGGTGTGGCCTGATCATCTTCATTTTCTATTTTTGGGGCTTCAGAGGGATTTATTTCTTGCTGAAGCTTTACATTCTCTAGGTTTGAGTTGGCTTGGATGCCTCATGCTTCCTCGAGCCTTACCAGCCTTTCCATCATCATCATCAGTACCTTTCGATCTTCTCTCATTTCTCTGAGGATCGTTTGTAAAGTGTCTTTTCCCATTTTTGAAAATAAGAAAATAATGTAATAAACAATCAATATAATGAACAACGTGAATTCACTTAGAGTACTCTCTGTATGCTTAAAATATTTTTTTCTCTTTGGTAAATTTTAATGAGGTCTCTGACTACAGGTCCATTGTCCCAATCTTCATTAGCTGCTGCATATTATTTCCCCAATCTATGTAATCTGCCTTTTTTGGTTTACCTACGTTTTCTTGGTTGGCTCTTTATATTAACTCTTTGAGTGAGACATGTATTCAAAAATATCAAAAATAAGAAAAAACATTATTCACCTTCCCTTTGTTCAACTGTTCTGTTCTCCCATGTCTGAAAAAAAACTATACAGTGATATACAAATATTATGTATTAGCAGGTAGAACAAATAATTCTGTATTGAACACACTTGGTTTTTACTATGGCGATTGACCCACTACTGTGCTGACAATCAAATTTGCTGACAAATTTATTTATATGGGTGCCAGTGAGCAAAATGAAATCAATAGGGCATGTGATATAACCCATTGACCCCCAAACCACATATGATTGACTTAATTTTGAGAAAACAATTGAATTGATGATGAATATTTAATAATGAATAATAGATAACGCGTTCCTGACCTGAGTTTAAATATAGGAGTTTAAATATTACTAAGCATGAGGCTTCTCACACACAAAGAAATGTCAAAATTAATATTACAAGAACTTTTATTGGTGATATTATTCTAAATCTTGCTAGCATGAAAGCGTGCAAACCATTTAAGCATTTTGCCAACTGCATCTGGCTGCTTGGTGTACACAAAGGGTCTTCACCTGCTTTGAGGTTACTCTAGAAATTATTGTCATTAAAGCGTAATGTCACACTGCATCGGACCGCTTGACAGATAATTCCCAGTTTGAAGGTCTTCGCCTACTTTGAGGCTACTAAAAATACAGAGCGAACATTAAATATATGTGCTAGCAAGCAATACTGTAAAATTAAGACTTTTATGATATCATATTGGATATTTTTAATTATAACAACTGAGATAAACATAATTAATTTTGACACAGAAAAACATTTCATTTATTTTTACCCCAATGCTTTGATCTATGGACTCTTACTACTTTGCTAACGATATTTTTCCTATTGTCACGAACGCGTATAACACAAACGTATAATATATATATATACTGATATAGTACACGTATAATTAATATATATACATATGAATAATTATTTTAACTAACGAATCTTTTACTGAACGAACATTTAAAAAAATAATCTTGAAAACATTTTTATAAGAAAGAATTAGAAAATGATATTTTAATTTATTAAATCATTTCAGTATATATATAACACTTTTTTTTAAAAAAAATATCACTCTACAGAAACATTTACTTTATTGGGATTTCAATTAACTGAGTAACTAAAATCACAATTCTAATCTCCAGGGCATGTGTGGGGTTTATTAAGTCGAGCCACAACGATTGGGCAGCCAAAAACATACCCATGTACCGGTCGAAACCCACCACCACCGCAAGTCAAATCGGATTCAAACTCAGCTGAACCAAAACTGAATTCAAACCCAACTCAACAGCTCAGATAGCAGAAATCGACGGCACAGTGCTATGCACCAAGAACTAGCTCAACGGTTGGTGAGGACTAGAGACTCCTGAGTAACACTAATATCTAAGAATTTATATACTTTGAATAATTTTATAAACTGAATCATATGTATGTTCGGGTTGCCAACACAGACAGCGAGTATTAACATTTAAATAATTATAAAAGAATGATGAACTGAGAAACCAAGTATGTTAGAAAATATTTAATAAAAATAATTTGTTTTGTTTCATAAAATAAAGAATGCATTAATTACCTCTAGTCTTTAAGAGAATTTACAAATATAATAAGAGTGGCGGTCCTTATCATATGCCAACAATTATTACACAACATAGAATTCTATGTCTATGCCCCTAACGAGAAATATAAAGGCGGATAAAGGTATTCATTAAGAACGGAAATGATTGCTCTAATTTTATTACGGTGGAATGTGAGATTTATATTTCACATTCGGGAATCTATTCATGAAGAGCAGAACGTAATTTTAGGGCATAACTTTAAAATTGATTTGAAACTTATTTAATTAATAATCTATTTGAGAATTTGTTCGACTTTAATTTAAATCACTTCATCACGAATTACGAGTATGGAGAGGGTTTTACCGGAACAAAGATGCAACGGTACTGACGGCTTACGAGACAGAGAGGAAAATTGAAATACGATCGCTAGTCGATGATCAAAGTCCTATGGCGGCTTGCATCTAACAAGTCTTATGCCCTTTGACTAATGAATACAAAAGGAAGTACTTTCTTCCTTGAGAAATTTAAATAAGAGAATATGATCACTGACCAGCCTAATGGAGCGGAAGATTGCCCTAAGTCAGCAACGTTCGATGATGATGACTTGATAGTCATCATTGAAAAATAAAACCCATGTAGAATGCTCTACATGATGACTTGACCAATTAATTAAAGTCAAACGAGCTTTTATCGAACTATTTTAAAACATTTATAAACTATATTAATTATGCCCTAATTATCGTGCACTTCCTGAATATTAATACAAACTAACAAAAGTTGAATTAAAATATATTTAACCCTTTATCGACCCTTTTGCAAAAACATTTTAAATATATATATGGATAAATAAATCAACATTAGTGAAGCAAGAAAATACCATTTTAACATTATATGAATCTATATAAACACTTGTAACTTAGGAGCTGGGGACATAGGTGAAAAACGGAGCTAATAGTTTATTATTAGCCAATTATAAAAATCATAAACATGTAATATTTTCTTTCGACTCGATGATTGATAGAACTTATAAATTTAGTTCTAATGGGTGAGAATTACTATTTGAAATTAATATTATAATATTTGCGTGAGGCAAATAGAACGGGGGAGCTCATCGAGTTGAAAGATTATTGGCATATAATTTTAAATAAACGACATTAATAAAGCATACAAATATATATATTAAATGAACCACCAGGTAAGAAAAGAAAACGTTTAAAGACTAGAGATTGAAAGAATTATGCTATAGATTTACAGTAGCATTTTATAAATATTTTTACATTGAAGAATAAAGAGCTCTTAACCCTTTTCCCGCGTCCGACGAGGCTCCTCGTGGACATCTGAAATCACTCTAACTCAGCCCGTTTTCATACGAAAATTTTCGTTAAATACGTATTGAATTCGTTTTTAAAAGTTCTGTATGATGGTGACATCTTCCGATTTATTTTAGAAGTAAAAAATAGAAAAAAAACGCATTTAAACCTAAACAAAGAAGGAACATTATTTGTGATTGGTTCTTAGCATGCTCTCAGCCGAAAAAGACATTCTGATTGGCTGGAAAGAACAAAGAAACTGCCTGATCAAAGAAAATAAAGAAAAACGCTGAGATTTTCATTTCGAATACGATTTAAATTATTATTAAATAATATTTATGGAAATTAAACATAATTTTCAGAGAGAATAATAAAAAAACAAAATTATTTTCGAAAAATATTGAAGATTTTAGTACAAATATTGAAGTTGTAATAAAAAGAAATATTTACTTTTCTATAACGTAAAAGTCGATCTTTTTGTTTACATTATAACTTTTATGTTGCCGATATTGAATATCTTAGAATAAATAAATAGCAATTTATTTTTGAAAGAACTTTCGTTGTCTTCACAACCTGAAAAATTAATTATATACTTTTTATAAACGTATCTGAGTTGAATTTAATATTATAGGCGAATATGTTTTAACAATAGGCTTTGTCTTCAGTTTGTGAGTTGGCCAATTAAACGATTTGATTTTTATCTGATACAACCAATGATAAAATTAGCGGTTTAAGGGTTAAATAGGAGGAGAGTAAAATAAAGTTCGAACTGGCCAGAAAGTTTAACGTTCATTATAGAAATATATTACCCCTTCCGCTGGTCCTTAAGTTGCACCTCCAAGTTGTTGAAAATGTAGGCATCATTGGTTGACTACTGGAACAGTATTTTAGTAGCTTTCATAATTTTAGCAGAATGATCGGTCCAGAAAAAGGTTCAGCAGCTCCATTGAAGATTTCTCGGGACTTTAGGAACCGTAGCCAGATTCCTGATGTTCTAGCCCTCTATCATGATGAAATACAATTTATACGCACAGAGTTCACTGCACTACTCGACAACAAAAGCTAGCCTTTTTTTCCTGACTTTTCAGGGCTATATATACTGTTCACTGATGCCTCCGGCTAGCGCTCATTTTATTATCAATGTGTTTTTTTTATAATTAGTTGTTTTCAAATACATTCCCTCGATAAGGCTTTCAAACTAATTAGCTTGAATTCCTTCTCTAATTGAAAATGAATTCTTAAAATCTGAAAATGATTTAATTAGAAAAATGAATCCTTATCTTTTTCCAATTCATAAAGCTTTACTATTGTTCTTAAGAATTTTACAGCTTATCGAAGGAATGTAGCTTTTAATCACCGAAACTTTACAAATTATTTAAAGGTGAAAAAAACAAGTATTCCCGACGCAATGAAACTTTCGAACAATTATATATATTTAATATTTACAAATATATATATACGCACAATTCACGCAATTTAATATATATAAATTCATGAATATTTTGTCATGAATTTATTTAGAGAATTGATCAATTTTAAACTAAACTAATTAATTTTGCTACGCATTTGAAATAAGTTATTCATTATGGAAATTAGCGTGGATTGAACGTATAAAGCCCCATTGCATCGGAAATTTAAGGTTAGTATTAGGGTAAATAACATGAAGCTAGGATCGAACTCAGATCCGACTGCTTCAATATATGCACACACACAATTATGTTGCTGTATGCCATGTAACCCAACTGGTTACAATACATACTGGGATAGTAGATAAACTAATGAAAATCTGCAGTCAATATAACATCAGAACATCCTTTTCATAGTTGTAGCACATTATGAGGAATTCTATCCTCCACTTTTGAAATACCGAAAAACAAAAACTGCATCTATAAAATATCATGTGAACAAGGAAGGATGCTTATTGGTGAAATAAGTTATTCTATTGAAAAGGAATTACAAGAGCATAAAGTGATAATTAGAAAAAAAATACGTATCTAATGTGACACACTGTATATGTATTAATGTACATATGTTCAGTTGAAAAAAAAATATTGAATGGAGATGAAAAAGCACAAAGTAGAAAATTCAAAGAAGCTTCTTACACAATAATATCAAATTAACTCATAAGTCAAACCTAGTGTGATAATTCATAATATTTGAAAATATGCTCATTAATTTTTTTTTTAGGAAAAAGTGGAAATATCAGGAGAACCTTCATAGATAAGTATATGGAATTTCTACTCACTATTGCTTTTGACAGAATAAGACAGTTAATTAGAGCATCACTTTAAAGTCAATATTTATGAATCTTAAGGTTTAAGTTTGATTTTCACGCTACTACAGTCTTACTAGTCAGGTTAGCAACACTTAAATGAGAGAGACAAATAATATCACTCAAAATATTGTGTATTATTGCCAACAGTTGAATGAATTTGAAAAGTTTAAATAAAGTATAAATTGTTATAAAAACATTTAATTATTAATATCAATTAATATTAGAAGATGAAAATAATCTAATATTAATTACTATTAAAATACAAAAATTTCAGGTAAACATTTAGGTGTATATGCGTGTATGTAAAAGTATTTATGTGCTTTTTTTTAAAATATATTGTTTAAGATTATTTTTGTTTATAGGGTTTAAAACTATCTTGTGTAAAATTACCAAATGTGTGAAGGAAAATATTTGATTTGAGTGAAAAAATTCCCATCAAAATATATGATGGAAACAAATAAAGTAATTTTATATAAAAAATTAATATAGAAAGTGTTAATATTTCTTACAATCAAACTCTACCAATAGTCAAGAAGATGTCATGACTATACCTTATCTTTATATTTCTAAATGATAATTATTGCACATAATTATTAAATCTCAAATCCAATAAGATTGTTTTGTGTGGTGATGTACATTCTATTCTGTGTCAAAAATGTTAATCAAAATTGTAATTATCATGGGAGGAATTTGTCTAAAAATTATGAATGGAGTTTGACAATCAGATTGATGGGTTCCATTGCAAAGAAAATTTATAAAATTTAAAAGTTTGTTTTCCTTTTGTACAGTATTTAAGATTGTCATTACAATATTAACATTTAAAATATTTTTAAAGAATTCATTATTATAATAATTTTATAACTTACATTTACTAATATATAACGCTTAAGGCTAAGCAGAGAAATATTTCTTAATTCTTATTTTCACTTTATAGAATTCTTCTTGCATGTTAAATTAAATATATTTAGATAATGAAAATTGACAGTTTTCAATTTGCCTAACAATAACATAATATAATTTGTATGTGAAGTTTTGCTATATTAGATTATTGCTTTTTTATAAATTTTTATATCTGTCTCATATTTATATAATAAAATATGAAAAAAATATTTGTATATAGTCAATAATAGAAAATTGAAGATACACAGGTAATCAATAGAGCGTCAATATTTAGATAGCTTCCAGACTAGATGTGAAATTTTTGATATTGTTACAAGTTTTTCTTAGAAAAGCCTTATAATGTATTATAGTCCCTAAATAACTGTTCAGTAATTTTTCTTGCACTCTATCTTAGAATAGTAATGTCTTAAGCCAATAACTAGACATTATCATTGATTTTTGTATTGATTTTGTCTATCCAAAAATGTAATTAAATAGCTAAGTTGAAAACACAGCTGTGCAAGAATTTGCAGAAGGATGTGCAATTTTCATCACTCAGATTAGATGTTTGCTAATAATAGGGCAAAGTATGTTTTTATAAAAGATTTTTGGAAGCAGATTTGATTCAGCTTATATAATACCATTATTAATAACAAATAACTATTTTGTGAGAAATAGTCACAAATTAATTTTATTTTCAGATTATGCACTGAACATTAATAAAAGATTCAAAAATGGCATATCAACAAGCATAACAGAGTTTGCAAATAGAGTGCAGAAATCAATATTGTGTTTTTTTTAGTAATTACTAACAGAAACAGCAATTGCAAGCAATAAATCAGATACTTTGATATTAAATCAAGAATATTAGTGTGGAGAAACCAAAGTTATCACTTAAATCTCATGTTGTTGTTGTTGTTTTTTAGAAATTATTAATTACATTTATATACAATTACAATAATACATTAGCAAAACTTTTTTTACATCAGCATCTGAAAAGTTTTTATTATTTACTATGTAGATGAAGTTGAATGCACTTCTGGTATGATACACTGGAATCATAGCTCTCATTGATTTACTGGGTATGATGCCATATTTACTGAGGAATAATTATGATAATTATTTAAATTAGGTTTTAAATATTTAAACAATGCTAAAGATAAACTGTCATTGGAGGACACACCACAGATCATATACAAAATTAAATGCAGCATAGAGAATTAAAGCAAACATTACCACAAGAGTGATTCAACAAAAATATCTACATAAGTATCAAAAAATAATTCCAAATACTAGGAACATGGACTACAATTTGATTATGTCTTTGATCTAAAGAATGTCAATCTAGTCTGCATGGATGAGATGACAAAAAGAAAAAAGTTAAGGAGGCATAGTTTATTGTCAACTATAATCACATCATTAATAAGGATAAAAATGGTATTCAACTTTCAAATAAGTGGAATATTTAAAATCTAATTTAAATAATTATCATAATTATTTTTCAGTAGGCAGCACATCTAGCCAGTCAATGAGAACTACGATTCTAGTTTCTTACATCAAAAGTGTGTTCAACTGTATTTAAACAGTAAATAATAAAACCTTTTCAATTGAAGATGTAAAAATATTTTGCTAATTTATTACAAACAATAACAGAAAGGAAAATAAAAAATAATACATTAGTTAATTCAAATATAAAAAGATAAACTTCTTTTTTCCAGTAATATTGTTAGACTAACATTATTATTGTATTGAATGTTAGTTCTTGTACTTCTGCAAATTCATTTTATTAAATCAATAATTTTTTTTTGTGTTACTCATATATGTACTCGACAGTGGAAAGAGTCTCAAAAATTTTTATGTTAGAGTTACACCAATCTCAAATCCATTGTGAAAGTATATGTTTACAATTATCACTTACTGAGTTTTGCTTAGAGAAATATGGTAATCACTAAATTATTATATTGATCCATTCTGGATAAAATCTCACTTTTACATAGAAAATCTGTAAAATTTGAGAGTTTTCTTTTTGTATGCAATTTGAAAATTGTATCAAAACATGATGTTTAAATTGATTGCCATTTGTTTATTCATGCTTTCATACATTAGATTTGAGTTGGTTACTTTTTTATATACTTTATATTTGCTTTTGTTATACAATCACCATATTTATATAAGTAAAGAGAGAAAAAAAGAATTAAAAGAATAATTGGTATACATCTACATAAAGATGATGAATCTATTATTTATATAGTTCAGCTTATATAGCACTAATATTATTTTTCATCTGCAATACATATTGCTTTGATATTAGATGGTGTCACATTAATATAACTAATGTATGAAGTTTATCATTCAGTTATTACACACACACACACACATATATATATATATATATATATTAATAATCAATGTCTGTATTCCAATTGTAATCAAATATATATAATTCTTCAAAAAATAATAAGTAATTAATACAATAAACAATATTTTAAAAACAAATATCTACTATAATTTAATAGAAGTACTTTCAACTATCTAATTTATAGTATTGTTAGCAAGTTTAATAATAATTGTAATATTTTAAGCGCTATAGATATTGATAAAAAGAAATAGACTTGGATATCAATACCATTTATTTGTAATGAACAAGTGAAATTTATAAGCTAAATATAAAAAAATATATGTAGAGTCGCATTTTATATTACTTCTAATTTAAATAGATTAATAAATAATTCAAAAAATAGATGTAGTAATTTAAATCAAAGTTGTGCAATATATATAAATGGTGGTGTGTTTGTGGAAAAGCATATATAGGTGAATCTTGGTGTACATTGGAGAAAAGATCAATGGAGCATTTATTGCTATATAAATGAGTGCAAAAATCAAGACGAGAGTGTTAGAAATGATGACATATCACCTTCAGTATTCTTTGATCATAATGTTACATGTATATATGGTTTTGATTTTGATGTTAGTAAAGTTTAAGATTTTATGTATTGAAAGAAATAATAATAAACATAAAATTAAAGAAGCTATGTTAATAAAAAACAGAAAGCAACATTTGATAAATAGACAAGCTGCTAACATAAACATTAATGAATTGTGGGAAAATTGATGTATGACGTAATTGTTTTTGTATACATTTATAACGTTTTTTTTTAGTTGAATTTGAATATAGTTGATAACAACTACTTAGATAGTTGAAAGTATTTTTATTAAATTATAGTAGATATTTGTTTTTAAAATATTGTTTACTCTATTAATTATTGTATTGTTTTTCGAAGAATTATACATATATAATTGTAATAAAAATAATAAAGTGTAATAATAATACATTTTATATAATATCACTGCTACACTTTATTATTTTTATTACTATTTTATTGCAATAATTGGTGCTTGTATTATAGATAAAGATCCCGTTGGATGGCGCCATTTTCATGCTAAAACTATAAAATATGAACATTCACGGGCCTTTGATTTTAATAATTTTTCTGTGCTTTTTTGTAATGCGAAAATAAAAACAAAACAAAATCGTCTTTTATAAATATTATTTTTTATTAACATATACAATTTAAATGATAATAATAAAAGTAAAATAAAATCAACAAATTACAATTTGATTCATGTTTTTCTATCGTATATTTTTTTAATTGTGTTACGGCTTTTTTTTATACATTTTCTATCGGATATTTTTTTACTTGTGTTATGGCTTTTTTTTTTATCAATTTTCTATCGGATATTTTTTTACTTGTGTTACGACTTTTTTTATTGTTGTTTAACTAAAAAATAATAATCGTAATAAAAGTAAAAGTTGTTATGGTTAGATTTAGGGTTAGTTTTAGGGTTAGTTTAGGGTTAGGTTTAGGGTTAGTTTAGAGTTAGGTTTAGGGTTAGTTTTAGGGTTAGTATTAGGGTTAGTTTTAGGGTTAGGTTTAGGGTTAGTTTTAGGGTTAGTGTTAGTTTTAGGGTTAGTGTTCTGTTTGTTTGAAATGCTAAAATAAAAAAATTCAAAATCGTAAGCGTACTCGGACAGAAGAAACTTAAACTTTTTTAAACAACAACAAACACATACAAATGTCCTCTTTACTTATTAAACATGTTTATAATATTTGCTTTTTATTAAATTTACAAAAAAAAACCTATATATTTGGACTTTTCTTACTGGATATTTTTTTCGTACCGCTCTTTTTTACTTCAAAAATATACAGATGGTAGAATCTTCTTTGTCTCGTGGAATGTTACTAACAGTACGTTACTTGACACATTACCTAATTGCAACTCAATAAAAACATAGATATTTAACATTTACCCAAATAAAAGTTCAATACAGTACGTTGTAAAAACTCTTATAATTATTGTTTTAAAAAATCTGAACATTTCAATAGTTTAAAAAAAAAAAATCCAATGAAAACAACATTTCAATACAATTCAAATACAAACTCTCTCATCAAGCCATAATTATTTTATAAACTGTGTGAATTCGGAAAATGTAATTGCTGCTTAGCAACATACATGCTGTACTGCAATGTGACATAGCAGCCTGCATTCTGTAGCACACAACAATAAAAGTTGTATTATAGAAAACACGGGTTCGAACGTGTCGGCCGTGGAAACAGCATTTTTATGTGTTTTAGCACGAAAACTGCGCCATAAAACGGCATCTTTAGCTATAAGATGAGTACCCAATAATTATTCTACAATGGACATTATATATAATAACAATAAAAATAGTAAATATAATGGTAATTAACTATTATGTACAGTCTTTCAAACCACAGAAATACTTTTGTTTAATCCTTAACTCTCCTCAATTGCTGTCAAATTCAAAAAACATAATGAAAGCAAACATCATCAACTCAAATCTCATGAATCCCAAATTTCAATGTTAGCAGCTTGTCCATTATTTATATTCATTTTATTTCCATTTATTAAAATTGCCTCCTTAATTTTTTTTTTATTATGGTTTCTCTCTTCATTAAGAATCTTAACACTTTCAATATTTTAGCTGTATTTTTATATTGGACTATTTCCATCATCTAATATGTGTGTTGAATGTCTTTAGAAAAGTTTAATTTTTAGTTAAATATTCCAAATGCATTCAACTGTTAGTAATATCACAGCAAACAGGTTAGTATATGCACCAACTGTTAGTAATATCACAGCAAACAAATGTTAATAATATCACAGCAAACAGGTTAGTATATGCACTAACTGTTAGTAATATCACAGCAAACAGGTTAGTATATGCACAACGTTTCGAGAGGTATTTTTCTCCCCTCTTCTTCAGGTGTTGCTGGCCTGACCAGTGACAGTACTAGCATGGGATTCGAACCTGGGTCCTTAGATTCTTGATTATTGAAATTTAAGGTAACGCTCTAACCAACTGAGCCATCCTGCCAAAGGCAACAGTATGTAGTAATTTCATATACTTATCTATGAGGTTCCTCCTGATTTCTCCACTTTTTCCTCAGAGCAAAGTTGATTAGTGATTTCCATACATTATGTATAGTCACACTAGGTTGGCTTATGGGATTTTTTGCCATTGTCATGTGAGCAGCTTCTTTAAATTTTCTTCTGTGTACCTTTTCTTCTTTATCCAATATTTTTGTATTTTCCCAATTGAACGTATGTTCATTGGTCCATACATGGTCTGCTACCTTAGACACATCTGTTTTCTCTCTTCTAATCATCAGTTTATGTTCTTGCAAGCGCTTTTGAATGGGACGGCTGGTCTCACCAATATATGTTCTTCCACATTCACATGGTATTTCATAGATGCAGTTTTTTCTTTGCAGCATTTCAAGTTTAGGCTTTGTAGATGTTAGAATTCCTCGTAGTGTGGTATGGCTCTGAAAAGCTGTTCTGATGTTATACTGATTGCAGATTTTCCTTAATTTGTCTGCTATTTTTGGAATGTATGGATACACTACAGTACCAATAATTGTCTTTTCTCTTGATGGTTCTTTTTGTTGTCTGTTTAATGTTTTCTTAATAACAGCTGATGGATAACCATTTTTCTTAAGAGTTTGTTCTATATAGATCTTTTCTTTTTCCAAATCACCAGTTTCTGAACAAACTTCTTTTGCTCTGTTCCACAGTGATAGTATAACTCCATGTTTTGTGTTTCTGGTGTGATTAGATGTATAGGCTAGGTATTTTCCTGTATGTGTAGGTTTTCGGTAAACTGTAGTTTTGATTTTGCCATGAGGGAGTCTTGTCACAAGAACATCTAAGAATGCCAATTTTTGTTCTTGTTCTGGTTCTATTGTAAATTTAATTGAAGGGGATATGTTGTTGATGTGTGTCCAGAAAGTTTGTAGCAATGCTTCACCATGTGGCCATACAACAAATGTATCATCCACATAGCGAAGCCAAACTTTAGGTGGATAAGGAGTAGTTTTTATGGCTGTGGTTTCAAGTTCTTCCATGTAAATATTGCTAATCAGGGGAGACAATGGTGAGCCCATAGCCATTCCTTGATTTTGTTGGAAGAACTCTGTGTTATATTGAAAGTAGGTTGTTTTTATACAGAAAGTTAATAGTTCCATTATGCTATCAATAGGAAGAGCTGTTCTGGTTTGTAAACTATTATCACCATTTAACCTTTTTCTTACAATAGACAATGCTTCTTCACATGGTACATTTGTGAATAAACTTTCCACATCAAAGCTTACCAGTAAGTCAGTTCTTTCAATTTTCATGTTCTTGATTAATTCTACAAAGTGTCTAGAATCCCTGACAAATGATTGGGTCTTGCATGCCAAAGGACTTAGAACTTTGAGAAGAAATCTTGCCAAATTCTGGCAAGGTGAATCTCTAGAACTAACAATAGGTCGTAATGGAACATGATCCTTATGGATTTTAGGTAGACCATAAAGATGAGGAATTTTGCTGAAATATGATGTTATTTTACTCTTTTCTGAATCAGTGAAGTACTTGCGATGCTTTCTGAGTAATGCTTGTAACTTTGTTTCCGTACTTGGTATCGGATCTTTTGCCACTTTTCTATATTGGCCAGCTGTGAGGAGTTCTTGTATTTTGTTGTCATAATCAGTTGTATCCATTACAACTGTTGCATTGCCTTTGTCAGCAGGGAGAATAATTATAGATTTATCTGCTTTGAGAGATTTAATTGCTTTCCTCTCCCCATAGGATATGTTTGACTGCAATTTTTGTTGCTTGTCAAGTGTTCTTTTTATTCTCCAGCGCAATTCTGCTGCTTCTTCTAAAGGCAATTTTTGAGTGACTTCCTCAGTGGCTGCCATTATATCTAATAAGGGGATATTAGATGGTGTTACAGCAAAGTTTAATCCTCTTTCAAGAACAGAAATTTCAGTATCTGTTAGATGTTTAGAACTTAGATTTTTAACAGATGAAGCTGTTACATTGCTTGGTACATTATGATTTTTGATATGCCCATGTAGGTTAGCAAGTTTTTTCTTTTGACATTCTTTTATTTTTCCATGTAATATAGAATATGATTTTCTTACTGCTTGAAAAACTCTCATGTAGTCATCATCAGTAAGTTTATTTTTTAGAAGACATTCTACAGTATTAATTGAATGCATTGTTTGATACTTAGAAAACAAGCAACAAAAATTGCAGTCAAACATATCCTATGGGGAGAGGAAAGCAATTAAATCTCTCAAAGCAGATAAATCTATAATTATTCTCCCTGCTGACAAAGGCAATGCAACAGTTGTAATGGATACAACTGATTATGACAACAAAATACAAGAACTCCTCACAGCTGGCCAATATAGAAAAGTGGCAAAAGATCCGATACCAAGTACGGAAACAAAGTTACAAGCATTACTCAGAAAGCATCGCAAGTACTTCACTGATTCAGAAAAGAGTAAAATAACATCATATTTCAGCAAAATTCCTCATCTTTATGGTCTACCTAAAATCCATAAGGATCATGTTCCATTACGACCTATTGTTAGTTCTAGAGATTCACCTTGCCAGAATTTGGCAAGATTTCTTCTCAAAGTTCTAAGTCCTTTGGCATGCAAGACCCAATCATTTGTCAGGGATTCTAGACACTTTGTAGAATTAATCAAGAACATGAAAATTGAAAGAACTGACTTACTGGTAAGCTTTGATGTGGAAAGTTTATTCACAAATGTACCATGTGAAGAAGCATTGTCTATTGTAAGAAAAAGGTTAAATGATGATAATAGTTTACAAACCAGAACAGCTCTTCCTATTGATAGCATAATGGAACTATTAACATTCTGTATAAAAACAACCTACTTTCAATATAACACAGAGTTCTTCCAACAAAATCAAGGAATGGCTATGGGCTCACCATTGTCTCCCCTGATTAGCAATATTTATATGGAAGAACTTGAAACCACAGCCATAAAAACTACTCCTTATCCACCTAAAGTTTGGCTTCGCTATGTGGATGATACATTTGTTGTATGGCCACATGGTGAAGCATTGCTACAAACTTTCTGGACACACATCAACAACATATCCCCTTCAATTAAATTTACAATAGAACCAGAACAAGAACAAAAATTGGCATTCTTAGATGTTCTTGTGACAAGACTCCCTCATGGCAAAATCAAAACTACAGTTTACCGAAAACCTACACATACAGGAAAATACCTAGCCTATACATCTAATCACACCAGAAACACAAAACATGGAGTTATACTATCACTGTGGAACAGAGCAAAAGAAGTTTGTTCAGAAACTGGTGATTTGGAAAAAGAAAAGATCTATATAGAACAAACTCTTAAGAAAAATGGTTATCCATCAGCTGTTATTAAGAAAACATTAAACAGACAACAAAAAGAACCATCAAGAGAAAAGACAATTATTGGTACTGTAGTGTATCCATACATTCCAAAAATAGCAGACAAATTAAGGAAAATCTGCAATCAGTATAACATCAGAACAGCTTTTCAGAGCCATACCACACTACGAGGAATTCTAACATCTACAAAGCCTAAACTTGAAATGCTGCAAATAAAAAAACTGCATCTATGAAATACCATGTGAATGTGGAAGAACATATATTGGTGAGACCAGCCGTCCCATTCAAAAGCGCTTGCAAGAACATAAACTGATGATTAGAAGAGAGAAAACAGATGTGTCTAAGGTAGCAGACCATGTATGGACCAATGAACATACGTTCAATTGGGAAAATACAAAAATATTGGATAAAGAAGAAAAGGTACAAAGAAGAAAATTTAAAGAAGCTGCTCACATGACAATGGCAAAAAATCCCATAAGCCAACCTAGTGTGACTATACATAATGTATGGAAATCACTAATCAACTTTGCTCTGAGGAAAAAGTGGAGAAATCAGGAGGAACCTCATAGATAAGTATATGAAATTACTACATACTGTTGCCTTTGGCAGGATGGCTCAGTTGGTTAGAGCGTTACCTTAAATTTCAATAATCAAGAATCTAAGGACCCAGGTTCGAATCCCATGCTAGTACTGTCACTGGTCAGGCCAGCAACACCTGAAGAAGAGGGGAGAAAAATACCTCTCGAAACGTTGTGCATATACTAACCTGTTTGCTGTGATATTACTAACAGTTAGTGCATATACTAACCTGTTTGCTGTGATATTATTAACATTTGTTTGCTGTGATATTACTAACAGTTGGTGCATATACTAACCTGTTTGCTGTGATATTACTAACAGTTGAATGCATTTGGAATATTTAACTAAAAATTAAACTTTTCTAAAGACATTCAACACACATATTAGATGATGGAAATAGTCCAATATAAAAATACAGCTAGAACACCATCATCACAAACCTTCAGAAGAACACTTTCAATATGTTTAAATATCCTTTCATGATCCAAGAAAACTGAAGCATTCATTAAATCATTATTTTTACTTTTCACTAGCTTGTATAACAATTCGTGCACTTTTAATCTTTTTTCATTATTACACTTTGATTCACCTATATATGATAACATACATTCACAAAAAATTTCATACATAACATTACTTTTCTGCTTGACTGGTATGTCATTTTTAGAATTATTCACTAACTTATCAATGTTATTTGTAACACAAAATGAAACATTAAACACATCCATATCCTTAAATTTTTCACCTGATTATTTGAAATATATGGGATAGATATCCATTTTTTATTATTAATCTTCAACTCCTTTAAATCAATATAACTCTTTTTAAATTGACATAAAGTACTGTTAATCTGTTCAATCTTATAATCAACTTCAAGCAATTCCTTGGCAAATATCTCAATATTTTTTAATTTATCATACTGGTAACAACAAAATATTTCATTGCAAAACAAAAAAGATCTATAACTTGCCATCTTATGCATATTGGTACTTTTGATATACAATTTATATATCCCCTTTTTTTACAATGCTTTGATTAATAATTTATAATTTAACATACTATTATCTCTTGTAATAATTATTAAATCCAAATTCTTAATATTATTGTCCTGTTCTTTTTCAATAGTCCATTTCAAGCCATTTAAATTATTTAATTTCTCTACAAGCAAATTTATGGTATTGGTACTTCTACAAACAAAGACATCATCCACATACCTTTTGTAAATTTTAATATATTTAAAAGTACACCTCTCTAAAATACTACTCTCATATGTAGACAAAACAAAATTGCAAATTTGTGCAACAACAGGCAGATCCATCTTCAAAAGAAGCAACAATGTTATCAAAATATTTTAAAGAATCAGTAGAAAATTTTATTACATATTTACAATCGCCTTTACTTTTTAATGCATGTTCAATTATTTTTATGGAATCCACTCTATCAATAGAACCATACCTTTCTGTCATATCTAATGAAGCAATAACATCACTCTCATTAATCACTATATTTTTAATTCTATTTACAAAATCAAAAGATGAGACAGTAGTATTTTCCCCAAATTCTAAAAATGCTTATAACAGCTTACTAATATATTTAAAAGTTTGAGATATAAAAATCACCAAAATCAATCATAATTCACCAAGAATTATCTTCTTTATGTAACTTTATATTTGCAAAAATATAAGGACATATAGCACAGGAAGTATATATCTTATAGTCAAATTATTACTCAAGTCTTTATTAGCTTTTTTAAAAATATTGTTAATAAATTTTATTCTCTAACCATCCATATTATATACTTCAATCAAAAAGAAAACCTGTTTATCCTTTAACTTTCTCAATATACTGCCATTTCATCATTAAATACATCTGCAGCCCATTATCTTCTTTTAAACAAAACATATCATTTTTCAGCTTCTGTTTAAATTCCAAAATGGCCAGTTTCCATGAATTTTCATATGGAGTCATGTTAAACTTAAGACAATTAATTTTTTTAATAATTTCATCAGCAATATGACTATCAACAGCAATCATTTCGAATGAATTTTGAATAGTTGTATTTAATTTCAAATTATAATTATCCTAATATGGATGATCAGAGAATAAAATTTATTTACAATATTTTAAAAAAAGTTAAGAATAAAGGCTTTAGTAATAATGTGTTCTATAAAATATATCCTTCCTGTGATATATGTCTTCATATTTTTGCAAATATAAAATTATATAAAGAAGTAATCCTTTGTGAATTATGATTGATTTTGGTGATTCATTTATATATCAAACTTCTATATATATTCATAAGCCATTACAAGAGTTTTTAAGATTTGGAGAAAATACTACTGCTTCCTCTTTGATTTTGTAGACCGAATTAAAAATATAATGATTAATGAGAATAATGTTATTACTTCATTAGATGTGACAGAAATGTATATTTCTATTGATAGAGTGGACTTCATAAAAATAATTGAATATGCATTAATAAGTAAAAGTATTTGTAAATATGTGATAAAATTTGTTATTGATTTTTTGATAACATTGTTGCTTCTTTTGAAGATGGATATTATAAAATGTCTAAAGGTTGACTATGTTTTTGCCTGTTGTTGCACAAGTTTGCAATTTTGTTTTGTCTATATGTGAGAGTAGTATTTTAAAAATATGTACTTTGAAAAATAATAAAATTTACAAAAGGTGTGTGTCTGATGTTTTTGTTTGTAGAAATACCAATACTATAAATTTTCTTGTAGAGGAGTTAAATAATTTGAATGGCTTGAAATGGACTATTGAAAAGGAACAGACAAAAGTAATAAGTATTTGGAATTATTTATTACAAGAGATAATTCTATGTTAATTTATAAATTAGTAATCAAACCATTGCAAAAAAGGGATATAAATTGTAAATCAAAAAAAACCAATTATGCACAAGATGGCAAGTTATAGATCTTTTTTGTTTTGTAATGAAAATTTTTTTGTTACCACTGTGATAAGTTAAAAATATTTAAGATATTTGCCAAGGAATTGCTTGAAGTTGTTTACAAAATTGAATAGATTATCAATACTTTATGTTAATTTAAAAAGAGTTATAATAATTTAAAGGAGTTGAAGATAGGTAATAAAAAATTGATATCTAAAGAGTTATAATAATTTAAAGGAGTTGAAGATAGGTAATAAAAAATTGATATCTATTCCATATACTTCAAATGCTCAAGTTAATTTTTTTAAGGAAATATATAGCGATGTGTTTAATGTTTCATTTTATGTTACAAATAACATTAAAAAGTTAATGAATAATTCTAAAAATGTCATCCTTGTCAAGCAGAAAAGTAGAGCATGAGTTGTTATACAAGCATGTAAAAAATAAAAATAATAATGATTTGATTTAATGACTGCTGCAGTATGTTGGATCATGAAAGGACATGCAAACATAAATTTAAGTTTGATATTGAAAGTGTTAAGATTCTTCATGAAGAGAGAAACCATAATAAAAGAAAAATTAAAGAGGCAATTGTAATAAATAGAAATAAAATAAATATAATTAATAGACAAGCTGCTACCATTAAAATTTGGGATTTATGAAATTTGAGTTGATGACATTTGCTTCCATTATGTTTTTTTGAATTTGATGACAGTTGAGGAGGATTAAGGAATTAACTGAAAGTACTTCTGCAGATTGAAAGACTGTATATAGTAGCTAATTATAGTAATTATTTATTATTTTTATTGTTATTATAATAGTTGTTAATTAAAGGACATTTCATTTGTATATATACATTAGTTAGTTAAACATCACCCTGTAAAGTAATGATTATTTATGAATGTGGCAGAAATGCTCAATAGTGAAATATATATTAATACATTATAATTCATAAAAACTTTCTATATCTTTACAATTATCAAGTAGTAACAAATTTATCCAGGTGAAGGCAAATATTACTTTTGTTGAAAAGTCTGATAATTATATAATTTAATATTTTGCATGATTATTTCTGAACATTTTTATGAAAATCTTCATTTCAATATCTTTTAGATTTTTCCATGTATATTCTAACATTTATGTTAATATAAATTATATCAAAATGTCATTGGGATCACATCTACTTTTGTCTGAGTAGCAAAATTTTCTGATTCCTAAAGATTCTCAAATAATTGTTTGATTTCTGCTAGCAATATCTATATTAAAAGAAAATCCAGTTGCTACAAAAAAAATAGTTCTGTAATCTGAGTCAGAAATTGAAAACCTTGCCTCATAATACTCTATCATTGAAGTAATATAAAATACAATCCTAATAATTAAGTAAATATTAATCTTTGAATTCTTTGACTATAATTTCCCTACATCAATCTATGGTGATCTCAAGATACACAGCCATATTTAAATACTGGATACCAGAAAGCTTGTTTAATAACAATTATGTGCTAGTATTAGATAGTGATCATGTGATGTTTAATATCTCTTAGAGGTAAAAAAAATCCTAACTCTATAGTAGGAGCTAATTGTTATGGAAAAATCCTCAAAAAACATCTGAAAAAAAGTAAAATCTTTAATAAAATAAATAATATGATTTCTCATCATAATAAAAACACAACATTTCTCATATGTAATTCTTGATATGTTCCCCATGAACAATATCATGTCACCATTGAATTGTAATTAATAATATAATAATGACTGCTATTCTTAACAATTATTGTATAATTATGAAACCAATTTACCAATCCATTTATTATTAATAATGTACTGCATGCACCAATAATTATGCATGGGCTTAATTCCTATATATATAAAATTAGAATATGCATAATGCTATACACCATTTTCTATTGGATAATTTAAAGCTTTTAATAATACATGTAATATTGCTGAATAATTTAACTGTATAAAAGATATAGACACAAACACACACAAAAAATGCTTGCATAATGATTAAAAAAATAATTATATTTTTTGAAATCATGTGTCACAGAAATGGAAATACATAGTTTTATTTATGAATAGAACTCTAAAAAGATATCAAGGACTCTCTGGCAGAAAATTAATATCACAAACCTGTAATAAGAAATGTGTGTTAAATGGAACATAAAAGTTATGATCTGATGAGTTTCATAATGTTTTATGAGTGAATATTGCATTGCTAATAATAAGAAAACTTGAAAAAACTAATTGTGGTTAAAATCATTGTCTCCAAAGATATGTAAAAAGATATTACAGAGGGTTCTATCCCACTCTTCTTTCAGAAAACCCCTCACACTACAACAAAACAATTCACATAAAAAAATATATGTACATTTGAATATTTCAGATTCAATCAAAACTATTTATTAGGAATTTTTAAGCAAGATGCATAAAACTGAGTTACCTTTAAAAACTACTAATTTTTAATATAAATGTTTAAGTGAACCTAAGACAATTTTTAGTATATCATAGTCAGATGACTGGTATTATTTTTTTTCTCACTCATCAAAAGTGTATGTGCTTTGCAATTATTAAATGAAATTTATCAGATTATCTTTTCCTAACTATGAGTCATTAAATTGGTAAAATTATTATTTATAAGAACATATTATGATAGTGTCTTGATCTTATCATTAATACATATAGTTACATTATGGCTTCTCTAGAAAAGTCTCATCCCATTGTGCATACACTGTGGCCATATAGTTTACCTGAAGATTTATGATGATAGTGTTTTGTTGTATTTATATATTGAATTATTTCCATTATCTAATATAAGTATTTAATGTCTTTAGAAAAATTTAACTTTATTTAAATATTCCAAATACATTCAACTGTTAGTAATAGCACACAGATTAGTATCTCCCCCCCTCTTCTTCAGGTATTACTGGCCTGAACCATGACATTACTAGAATGGAAATTGGACCTAGATCCTTAGATTATTGAAATATTGAATTTTAAAATAATGCTGTAACCAACTTTGCTCTTAAAAAGTGGAGAAATCAGAAGGAACCTCATGCTTTTGGTAGAATGGTTCAGTTGGTTAGAGTGTTACCTTAAAAATCAATATTCAAGAATCTAAGAGTCCAGGTTTGATTTCCATGCTAGTACCATCACTGGTCAAGCTAGCAGCATCTGAAGAAGAGAATAATACCTCTCAAAACATTGTGCATATACTAACATGTGTGCTATTACTTACAGTTGAATGTATATTTAAATAAAGTTACATTTTTCTAAATACATTCAATACTAACATTAGATAATGGAAATAGTTTAATATATAAATACAATTGTGATCATATACTTCTATGATTTTCCCAAATGATAATGCTTCAAATGGAAATAAATCTGACTACACATATTCTACATTCTTTCCAATTAACTGATTCTTGTGACATTTAATGAGGTGGTTTAATGATGAACTTAAGAGGTAATGGTTTGTAATCAATACTCAACTCTATTCTTTGCAGCTCTCAATCATTACATAATTTTTAAAGTGACTAATTAACCTATTATTATTATTATTATCATGATCATCATCATCACCACCACCATCTCCACCACCACCACCCCCATGACCACCACCACCACCTGATTTAAATATTATTGAGCCTCTGTGGACTTTTTTGGATAACACTCAAAAAACTAATATCCTTTACTGATTTTTTCTCCATGATTAATTATTCAGATATTGTTCAAATAGTAAATAATCTCATCCCACATAAAAAAACATGCATCTCTTTAAGAAAAAGAAATCTATGAATTATATTAATAAAGATATTACAAGTAATTCAGTTTCATCTTTAATTGTTTTATATTCATAATAGTAGCAACTCTTTATACAGTTGTATCACACAGTGTAAGCAATAATAAAAATAGACGCTGAAGATTTATGCATCAAAACCCCTATCTAGTGCCTACTCATCCAATATCCCAGACTAGTTTGTCAGTGGCTTTCATCAGTGAGTTTTGTTTGGTTCTGGGAACACTGCATCTAGATTTTTGGATCTAATGCAACACTCCAGCAGCCACTTTTTATCCTTTTAATTAACTAGCTCAAAGACTTGGGTGCAATGCTCTCAGATCTGAGGCTTCTCATTAATGAAAGTCCTAGACACTAGATAGGGATTTTGATGCACAAGCCTTCTAGAATCCATTGATTATTATGACTTGAACTGAGTGGTACTACTGCATGGAGTGATATTTTACATTTATTTATATATAAACTTCTCAATAAATTTAAAGCAAATTAATATTTTTTTAATTACTAATATTTAAATCATAATTTAAAAACATCTTACATAGTATGTATTTGAAAAATCACTAAATGTAATGGTTGTTAAAAAGTTAATGAGGCAAACTGTCTGTGGATGCGTTATTAAGGGATTACTTGACAATGTTATATTTTTATTATACATTTTTCCAAAACGTTTGAAATTACTTTTTATTTAAATTTAATGAAAATAAGATATGACAGCAAATAATTATTAGCAGAGAATTGTGAATCAGATGAATAATTATTGTAAATAAGGAAATTAATTAATATTAAATATGAATTAATAAATGAGATAGAAAAGCATTTAAAATTTTAATTGAAAGTAATATATCTAACACATCGGACAGTTTCAATAACCTATCATTTTTTTAAAAGCATTTATATGTTATTTATATTGTAATAATAGCGTAGTAGAGGCAAATAAAAATTTGATATAATATTTCTTAAAATGCAATTACAAAAAGACTAATGACGTTTAATTATATTAAAATTTCCTGGATAATTTAATTTAAATAAATTAGAAAGTAAGATATACATGTACAAAAAAATGTTAAAATATAACATATAAATTAATATTAACAAACTTCAATATTTTTAAAATGTTCTTAGACTAAAACTAAAGACATAATATTTAAATAATTCTGCTTTTACGTTAACTTTTTTTAAACGATTTTGAAGTAACACATCAATCAAAAAACTAAGAAAAACAATCTGTGGGTGTTATTATCATCTTATTTGATTAAAAACAAAAATCAACTCTTTATTACCCACTATTTTTTTTTTTAAAAAATCTCTTTCCTGGCAGTATTTCTGAAAATGGGGAAATTTGCTTGTTTGAATTTTAACGTGACGTTTTGTTTTGAAAGGTTGATGTTTTCAACTTTAGGTTTTTTAAAAAAGTGTACCTAGTTGGTGTTAATGCTAAAAAAAAATTTCATAAAAGTTAAAGCAAGATTCAATTTACTAATTTTGTCAAATTTCAGTAGATGGCAAGTTATACATTGCAGTGATGTTGCAATTATGCACAAACCTGCTTATTGTCAGAAAGTGAAAGTGAATAAAATCTTATGTATAACTCAGATTACATATTCTGGCCAGTTTTTATGTTCATTAATTCTTTGTTTCTTTGTTTTCCAAATGAAATTTATGTTACTATAACTCATTTTTATTTATGTGCAATGTTATCAAATAAAATTTGATAGCATAAGATAAGATTCTAACATTTATCATATGCTTTATTTCATTATTTCTCATTGATTTTTTTAGGTCCAGAACTAATCTTCTAATTTTCCATATATACAATGTATTTCTATGAATTCTAATTCTTTAACTATTAGATTAATAATAAATTATTTGTTTCAGTTAAAAATTATAAGAAGTAATAAAATGCCTCAAACTCAAATTTTTTTCACCTTATTTCAAAATTAGTTCTTAAGATTTTTAGCTTTTAAGAAAGTACAACTATAAAAGTAATTATTAATATTATGCAGAACTTCATAGATAAAATACAAATATAACTATATATAATAAAAAAATGAATTACATCAAGTTATGATAAGTATATCTGCCTGCTTTGCCCATTTTTTGAAATTTGAATAAGCTAGATTTATAGTAATCCGAAACTAAGATATTAAGTTTACTTATCGATTAATCTCATACTATTTCATTAAAAAACATTGCAATTTTCTAAAAAATTTAAAACTTTTATAACAAAACAACTGGATATCAAAATCTAAAATAATATTTACCACAATCTGGTAAATATTGTCTTATCATTATTCTTTTATGAAAAGAAATTATATATATATATATATTACCCTTTGTAATTGGTACAGACAGTTAGGTAGGGTTGGGAAAGGAGTTATATTTAAAGAGATTTTAAATTTAGGTATTTTCTAGCATATAATTTTAATGTTATAGATAGCAGGGGTTCAAACTCAATAGATAGGAGCTTATAAAGATATATTAGTTTGAACTCATTTAGAGATGAATTAAATATAAAATGATACAATAAGTTGTTTAAAAGAAAAATATTGATTTTTATTTATTATATTTAAAAAATACTACAGAGATAGAATAGCTTAATTATAGCAGTAAATATTTTATATTATAGGTTTATGGTAATTATTTTAAAACATTGTTTAAATGATAAGTTAATTTAATATTAGTTAAAAGTGTGATGAAAGTATCATATGATTAGAGGTGAATGTGTGAATATGTAGGCTTACAAAAAGTTAGAGAAAGAAAACTTTAATTTTAGTTTGTTAACAAAAATTTCATATATAATAAAGTGTAGCAAATATAAAGTCTAGAGATAATATTAGCAAAGTAAAAATTAAAAAATATTATCATTTTATTTAAATGTAATATTTATTTTAAGTCAATTTCAGGTTATTTAAATAATTAAAAAAGAAAGTCATATATAACGTGACATTACTTTTAACAAGCTTGTAGTTACAAAAATGTACACAGAGAGCGTACCAATAGCTCAAACAAGCTCTAAATTAATAAGTGCGGTATGAGAAAATATTTAAAATCTCTACCCAGAACACTCTCATCTCCAGACCAACTGGTTTCAAGCTTATGGCTCACGTCAGTGGAGAGCTAGAATATGGTAGATCTGAATTTAAGTTAGATAGCTGGATTTAAAGACATTTTCATGTCCAAAAATTTCAGAGTTTCTTCTTAAATATATGTATGAAATAAGTGCTGGTTTTTTGAGTTGATATTTTAGGTCTAGTGTCCGAATATTCTAGCTCTCCACTGACGTGAGCCATAAGCTTGAAAACAGTTGGTCTGGAGATGAGAGTGTTCTGGGTAGAGATTTTAAATATTTTCTCATACCGCACTTTTTAATTTAGAGCTTGTTTGAGCTATTGGTATGCTCTCTGTGTTATTTAAATATTAAAAAAATTGTTTTAATAAGAATATTTAATTGTTTTTTTTTATAAAAATATTTAATATTTAAAGTATTAGATAATTTGATATTGATGACTCATAGTTTTAAAACTTAATTTTAAAAATGATATTGATGTGGTTATGTAAATTAGCAGATTTTACCAAGCAGTATTGATCAATGGAATCATTGGATTAAGACCTGTACAGTGATTTTTATTGATTTTCACAGACTCTTAGTGATTTTAGTGATACAGTGATTTACAGATTCATATTAAGACAGATTTAGTTTGAAATTTATAACTATATTTTTTTATATTGTGACAGTAGAAATTTTTGAAAAATATAATTTGAATAACTACTTAAATAATGATTCAATAAACACCAAATTTCTGTCAGTCTATTCTTATTTGAACTTAGCTTAGAACCTCAATAATTCTATGGAATGCAATAGTAGTTACTTAAATATTGGGATTATGAATACCAAATTTCAAGGAATATACTGCAACAAGACCAGAGAAGATTTATGTAAAGACTGAATTTTTTATAAATAGTATGCCTGGAGTAAGAGAACATTTTTTTACAATAACTTTATCATATTGCAATGAAAATAGTTTATTAAAATCAATTAAGAGGAAACAGATATTTATTAAAAATCTTTATTGTAGTATTAAATTTAAAAAAAAGAAAAGAAAGTTAAGACTCTGCATCTAAGTTTAAAAACTTAATTAAAAATGTTTTATGGTATGATTAAATGTCTGCTTATTATATAATTGATGGTAATAATTTACATTTAATTTGTCTTTGAACTAATCTGTATTTAAAGACAAATTGAATATGATTTCTAAATGTCTTTTATGTTTTTAAAAGGACTTGCTACTGATCAAATAAATCAATAAATTATATACGTTTAAATAACTTTATTTGGAATAAATGAGTTGTGATATGTCTTTTTAAAAGATTGAAATTATATCAGTTAATAAATGCTTGAATGTTATAACTGTCATTTTACCCAGAAAAGAAAAATATTTAGTGAAAAGGTATACGTTTAAAAGGATAAAAAATGTAAATTAAAAAAAAAAGAAATATTTATTTTAATTCATAAACTATATGGCTGCTGATAAATGTATTATACAAATATTACTTACATTATATTTATTGCAATTATAAATATGCTAATTTTTTTCGCATTAAATAGTGGAGCTATAATTTTACTCTAATTTATAATAGGTTTGCTTAGCGCTTTCGAGATTTCATGTTCGAATCTCATACTCATAGCTTTGTAAATAAAGATTGTTATAATTTATGCAAATGCGTTTGAATTTTTAATTAGTCCATTGTTTAGAGAGAGCAAAACATGCCTCTCTTCTATTAATGGCATTGATATCATTTGCTATATACAAAGTTTCCTATACACAATGGCTGAAGTCAAGAAATATGTATGTAAGAAAATATTTTCATGTAAAATGGATTTTGAATTATTATTCTATGAAGATATTAAATGCCTGGATAAAATTCTCAGAAAGGACTGAAATAAATATTTTATCTTACAGGATGGTTAATATCCTTCTTAGATTGTAGTGGATTTTATATTATTACTTCTACATTTTTTTAATGGTGCCAATACAGGAGTATGATTGTGAACAAAGTTTTCCCTCTAACTAGGCAACAGAAAGATTCTTGACAAGTGTTCAACTTACGAGCAGGAGGGAAAAAATCTTTTCGTAACTTTAAAACTTTATCATTTTTTTTAAATGTTAAGTATAATGTTAATATTTAGAATATTACATTTTTTTTTAATTTTGAAACTAATCTTTTGATATTATATTTTAAATTTAATCTTAAAATAGATTAATTTTATTATTATTAGAATATTAAATAATAAAAATGGGTATTCAGAAAGTAATTTTCTGAATAAAGTAAGTTACAATCGTAATTGTTTTTTTTTTTTGAATGAATGATCAAGAAATGGATCACTGTATGTGATCTTAATATGGATTGAGATCAGTCGTAATTTCTTTTTATTATTTAGATTACATTTTGCTTAATAATTTTTTTAAAAATATATCCTAATTAGTATTTTAAATTAGTATTTCATATTGCTTGAATTTAATATTAAACAATAGAATGAACCGTTGATAGAAATTATCATTGTGTATATTTTTTTATAAAAGAATTGATGAATGCAGATGAACATTTTGAAAACACCCAAGGATATTTAAAATATTTATTCAATGTGAATGCTTAAATATGCATACATTAGATAACATCATTAATTTATTAATGTTTTATCTTTGGAATATTATCTGTTGAAGTATAGAATAAGACATAATACTGATCTCCAAATTATATAATTATAAATAAGTGTATAGTAACTGATGTATGCTAATCAAGATTATTTGAGCATGAAAACATTTGAAAAACATCTTGAAATGAATTTAGTTCTTTGTTGTTTCTTTAATATTGTGTTTTGGAAATTAGTTTAGAATGTTGTTTGTATATTTTATGATATTAAGTAAGTTATTCAGTGTGGAATATGTAGGATGGGGATCAGGAGAGTAATATTCATATGAAATCCTAGGTGTTAGGGATATGTTGAAATCTATTATATGTGAATTACATTTTCATACTTTAAAATTATCAAAATATATAGAAAATATTGGGCTGTATATCATTTTCAATGGACAGTTGCATTTCCTTGTCAATGCCCAATGAATATGGACTTATTATTATTATTTGCACTGTATTCATGATGATATTATCTTACTATTTTAAGTCATTCTTGTTATTATCCCATATCCTACACTTTAATTACTATCTATCACTACAGGAATCATCATAGAGGATAGTTTTATAAGTTGCTAAAGTAATGACTAAATCATTTGAAGTTGATAATTTGTGAAAGGGCAAGATTAAGTATATAGAAATTTCTTTCACAAGTGATGTTGAGACATTTGATGATTGTCGGAGTATATAACAAAAAAGAGAAATAATTGATAATCATACAAATATTAGAGATCACTTAACTTAAACCAATGCATATTTAAATTGGAATAGAAGTAAGAATAGTGTAAATGATTTTGAATGATATGATGAATATAAGAGTATAAAAAGAAAAGAAATGCAAATGTCAAGCTATATAATTTATTGATAGTTTTTTAATGTTATTATAAATAATTTAAACACATTTAAGGTTACAGAAATTTATTAAATTATGTCTTAAGTATTTTGCATAATTAGTAATTTTTTATAGAGGGAGATATTCATATTTTTTATTTAAAATTTTCTGATATGCCAATATCAGGATGATACTTTGTTAAACTTCAAAGAAAGTCTTTAATAATTTTTCTTTAATGTTTTATTTGTTGAATTTTAACAAGTGCATTTTAAAATATAAACTTATATTGATGTACTGCATCATAAGAAATATATTATATAGTAGTATAAGTATAATATTAAGTTTTCTTAGAAATTGGGAAATTTATTGTAACTGTTTCCAATACAAAATGGTAGAATATTATATTTACTGAATGAGGACAATATATGATCATTACTGTTGCTTTTATTTTATTTTGAAATGGTTGAAGTGAAGGCTATCTTATTTTATTTCTTGTATTTATTAGTAAAATTTACTGTAAATATATATATATTAAATAATGTTAATTCTTATTTTACTTTTGTAAATATTTTTTATATTATGCTGTAATTATATTGTAATAGTATGATATTGTTAATTTATAAATAAATTTATTAACTGTTTTTGAAACATATTCTAATCGAGTTGTGATTTATCTACTTGTTGCTTATTTGATTTTTCATTTTATATTTTCATGATTCATAGAAATTAATAATTTGAAGTATTACTTATTTGGCACATGATCTTTAAAGTTTACTTAGATATTATTTCTATTATATGTGATTAAGTAACAAAGTAAATAAATAATCAATCAAACAAGATTGAAATAAACAACTATTAATAATTATATTTAAATATTTATCAAACCGGCTTTCATCTCCATTGAAACCTTATCAAGATATTATATTATAGAATTCACATAAACAAATAATAATATTCACTCCATCTACTGGACATTATTTACATTACATTTCATTTTCTTTTTAAACATGTCCATATATTATAAATAAATAAATTTAACATATTATACATCTAAAAATTTTAACAATATTTCCCCCAAATAATAATAATAATAATAATTAAATATATATTTTACATCTTTTAAAAAATTAAAAATAAATAAATAAATTGGTATTTACATATGTACAACCATTTCCTACACTTTCCAATTGTTTAATAAAGCCCATTTCCCACCTAATTTAGCTGGACCTTTTACTATATTTACACATTTGTCTAAGTTTTCTTGAATATATAATGTTTCATAATATATTATCTTATGGTAATTCTTCACATACTTAATAACACTTATATTTTCCTCACACTTCATTTTATTATTATTGTAGAAGATATGATATTGCCACAATATTCAAATACATTATATTTTTAAGAATACCACATTAAACAAAGAAAGATTGTACAAAGTTTATTTTAAATCTTATTATATTATTTATGTTTTATTGCTAAATGATAATCATTAAATAGATTTAATGTTGAGAGTCATTAAGTTATTTTAGTTGCTTATTGTTATTATTTTGTAAGAGTAGTTAGATATCATGTAAAATCCCTCATCATATTTAACTATAGGATGTCAATTAATTAATTTATTTTATTATTAGTTGTTAGAAATGAACCGGAGATTATTATTTTTGGAGAATTGAAAGTTTTCTATTGAAAGATGATAAGTAAGAAATTATTACTTAATGTTAAATGTCCAATTAGTATTTTTATTAAATGAATATTAAGTAACTTATTGTTTATTTCTGTAATAAATTTATGAATTATATTTAGGATTATTAGGTGTATGTTTTAAAAGACATGAGAGTATTACATGGTAGTTTTGTTTTGTGAATTTGGTGGGATAATATTCTTATGCCATTGTAATGAATCTTTGGGGATGCATCATCAACGTTTTAGCCAGTGTACCTTACTGAACATCTCATGTTAAGAGTTTCATAATTATATTTGTCATTTTGATAGAACCATATTTTATTTACAATACTGAGCTAGTCATGAATTGAATTCATTAGTGAAATGAATAGATTGAGTATTATAGTTGGAACTCTAATTATTTATTATGAACCTAAGTGTTATGATATTTTAATTCAATAAATCTTCTTAAATTTAATTCTTGAAAAATATTGTATTATCAGATATTTTATCTTAATAATGTATCTTGAGCTAGTATTAATGTTAATTGTCTTGATAGTTATTGTTTATGTAACATAACTGTTGTTCAATATTATTATATCTCAGTTATCCGGATTCTTTTGTTCAGGTTTCCTTAAAGGAAGGGTACAATATATATTGTAATAAAGGAATTACAATTCAAATCTCATGATTTTTTTATTTACTATTGATCATGTTATCCTAATAATGACATAACAAAAGAAATAACATATAAATACAAATATAAAATATTCAAAATTTTAATTGCTATACATAATTGCATAATTAATTTTTAAACATAAACAAATAGGGTATTAAGTCATTGTTGGATATATATGTGTAGAATTATATATTGGCATAACCACATTGAATATAAATATATATATATATATTCTGAATAAAATATTTAATGTTTAAAATAACATTTAAAATATTAATTATTTTCTATAAAATAAATGAGTAAGAAGCAATGCCAATTTTTTTTAATGTAACTTGGATACATTTTTGTATTCTAACTTATAAAATTATATATATATTTGTAAAAACATTTTAATAATAGGAAATGGCACCAATTTATTGAAAAGGAAATTAAATAAATAAATGAGTAAATGAGATTAAATATTATGATAACTTACTAAGGAAATGAGATATTATAGAACATCACTCTTTAAAAAAAAAACAAGAACTCCAATTTTTATTTAATATATATTAATAATTTAGTAGTATAAGACTACTGGATATATTTACAATTTCCTTTAAACCATAATGAATAAGATGGGGTGAATAATAAAAACTTCTGCCTGTCATGGCTACTCAGCCTTTTCTGTGGAGAAACTATATTATGTGCAATCATCAAATTCATTTCATGGTGGTAAAAAAATATTAAGTAATGAAATATAAATTTGTAAAATCAGTTAAAGGAATAAGTAATTATATTATTAATGCACAATTCTAATTCATGATAAAACATGCTAAAGTCAAGAATAAAATGTAGTCTTAAATTTAAAAGTAGTCATCAAAGTTTATAACTTTAAAGTAAGATGCTCATATTTGAACTAAATACAAACTATATATAAAATATATACAACCGAATGTCATGGGATTTCAGTGAAAAATTTAAAGGATATTGGACTATAATTTTCACACAAAAAAATTTCTTTTTATAATTTCCTTTCTTGTTGCAATATCACTTTTCATTCATAGATTTCATTCAATTATTGTTTTAAACAATTGAAATAATAATATTTATATATTAAATATACCCTTGCACATACATATAAATTATTACATGTGAAGTGTAACATGTATTAATCTTCCATTAATGTGCAATTAAATAATGTTATTGCATTTTCATTTTCTTTTTTATTAGTGATTTCAAATACCATACGAGCATAAGTTAAAATTATTATTAAAGTTTACCTACTAAATATCAGTACTAACTTCATTCTGATAATCCTTCATTGATTTTAATTTTGAGTTACTTTTAAACAAAATAAGTAAAAAAAAAAAAATGTTTTAAGATATTATTAACCAAAATCTTGTGATAGGAGTAGTCTTTTGCCAGATAAAGTATTTATCAATTGGCAGTTTTAGCATTCATTATTTCAGAGTTAAATAACAGGCTCACATAAAAACAAATTAAATATTATACATACATAATCATATTTTGAAGGAACCCCTTAACTGGCATAATATGTTAACTGGCTTTTAATGATTATTTCCAAACCCATTTACCTTTGAGCATTATTATACTTATGTATATATAGTGACAGTTTTATTAAAAGACAACTTAGTTTGCTAGTTAGCAAAAATAAAGATAAATAAAAAAAAATCAATTGTCTTGTCTTGTTTCACTTGAGTCAATTATTAACTTCCACAGATTACAAAATTATTTTATAGTTAAACATCTTATTTTTTATCTAAAAAATTATTGACATCCATTTTTAATACCTTGTTTCGATTTTTTAATAATGTTTTAAAAAGCCGTTAATTGAAAAAAGATCTGTGCACATATGAATATGTAAGTATGTTGAAAAATATTTAAATTTAAATAACAGTATCATTATTAAAATTTTTGTGTTAGCCGAGAGGTCATCGCAGCCGCCTTGCAAGCAAGTAGTTGGTTGCAGACGGTTGTGGGTTCGCGTCCCGGCCGATGCTATGACATATGAAGAAGAAAAAATTAAACTAGAAAATATACTTTGGTGCAAATTGTTGTGTTTACATTAATAATTTATTTATTTATTTGTAAGCAATGGGTAAATTTGTAATTTATTGATATAAAATTGAATATTTTATTTACTTATTTATTTTTCTATTGTAAAATAAATTATTTTATATTTAATTACAAGAGTAGCCAATTACCAGAGTGATAACTAGAGACAATAGAAACAAGTTCAGAACAAAAAAAGATTTAAAGGACATTGAAATTATTAGTATAAAAAGATATAAAACTTTTTTTTTTAAAGAAAAAAGAATGTTTTTATAAGTAAGTAATAAAAATTATTTAAACTAATTAATCCCTTCCACCACCTCCAACCTGTCATCATCATTTCTTTATCTTAAAAATTCTTTAAAGTATAATTAGAGTACTCTTTTTTGAAATATAATAAAAAAAAAAAAATTTAACTCATCATCTCAGGACTTAACAATTTAAATCCTACTCCAACTATTATGCTTTTATCATTCTGGAATCCAAAAGACATGGGAGATGTGATCTTATTTAGAACTACTTTTTATTTAAATGTTTTAATATGAATTTGAAATTTAAAAAAATATAATTGCTCTAGTAATAATGGGAAAAAAAATGCACATAATGTTTGAAATGTGATTTTTTTTTGCTTTTTTTACATACACTTGATAATTATTTAATTTTTAAAAGCATAATTATTTTGATATTAATAAAAAATATACATACATAAAAAGTGTTTTAAGAAAAATGTCATTCTACTTTAAAGGCACTTTATCCACCTTATTTAAACACTTTTTGACAAAAATTTTTTTTTACATTTTGACTATCCTGCAGTCTTCTTCGGAGCAACTCCATTTTGTTTACAATTAAATGTCTAAGCATTATTTAATACTAATCTAAAAATGCATGTTGATAGATGTCTATGTGTGCATTAAATGGAAAAAAAACTGGATAAAGCATTAATTTTATTCATGAATTAGATAAATTGAATAAGAGATGATGAATAAAATACTTTTATGATTAGTTGAGTATATAACTAAATGACTGTGTCTTTTTATTTATTTTCTATGAAGAAAATTTTAATTAGAAGTATATACTCTTATTCTTCTCCGTTACTTTCTTTGCATTTCTTCATATATATATATTCTAACCTTGCTCTTGTGCATCTTCACTTCAGAATAGTATATGATATAAAATAAAAACGGGTTCTATCTCAGTTAATAATTAATAACTAAAATATTCAGCATTAAAATTAAAATGTTTCACTAGCTCAAATTTAAAATACGAATATGGTTCAGTTTATAAAAATAAATTAAATAAATATTTAATATTTTCATGAGACTTGAAGTGAAAATACAGGTGACAAGATAGATTACAATGAGTCAATATCCCACAGGATACTATCTCAACGGCATAAGAACACTATCCCCCCTTTATTACTATTTCAAATAACAAACTCATAGTATTCTTACAACTTTAATAACTTCTACTCACTAAGATTAAACTAATAATTAAGTCTTAATCTTCTATTTGTAATAATATAGCTCAATAAAATAATCTCAGGTTCATAAAGTTTATTCTAAGTTAATTTTAAAATACGGTAGTAAAATATGAGAAGGGATTTTATGTCATAATCTACTACACTTAAACTAATAATAATAAATAACAGTAATAATATTCTTCATTGTTTAACTAATTCTGGATATCTTTTCTTTTCGTTATATTTTTATTACCATAATAAAATAATGAAATAATATAATATGATCTTATATCTTCATGTAATGATATAATAAATACGTGGTAGCATTTTAATAATCTGACAAACAAAATATGTGTGGCAACTGATAGCATATAATTTAATATAATATTGTGATAACTGATTTATGACCAATAAAATAATGTAAGATTATGATTATTTAATTACAATGAATACCAATAAAATATTTAAAATTCTTAAAATAATTCTCTATTTATCTTTTGTGCAAAATTATATATTTGTTTCAATTATTATGCATATATCATGATTTCATGCAGCGATGTGGAGAAATAAATAACTCGGACACAAAATTTTTGAAATAACAAAATTTAACAATGTTTATTACTAACAACAAATAAATAACATCACATGATCACTACTATATGGAGAGTTTTGCTGTATTTTGAACAAATAAATAAACAATTTATTTACACTATTTACAGTGGATATCCTTAACCTTTTTACTTTACAGTTTGATCTACCAGGTTATAAAAAAAATAATTTATATTTCAATTATATCTTTATTTAGATTTAGGACAAAATTTAAAAAAATGTTACTATTTGGTTTCTCATTATGGTTAACTTATTACAAATATATTTATCTACTTTATTAGCAATAGCATTTTATCCTTAATATTATTAAACTATCTTATTTTAAAAAATTCATACTTAGAAAAACATTCTATAGAATACAACATTTTATAATGAGTATGGATTTTTCAAATATTAAAAAAAATTTCATCTTGCAAAGTCAAAGATGTTACACAAAATATTATCCAAAAATTCAGTACTAGATTTTAGTATTTATCACACAATGTTTACTAATCATAATATATTCTTCTTTAAGCCTTACTTTAGTATGATATAAGTGTAATCATCAATATATTTCTGTTAATCAATAAACAAAAAATATACTATGCATATTGTTTACATAATTTACTTTGTACTATTGTATTTTAAAAAATATGCAATACTTATTTTTCTCTTAAAAAAAAAATACTAAAGCATTTAAAATTATTATCACTTTAAAGAAAATATCTTTGTTTAGATACCTTATTTTAAAAAAGTTTATATTTCATTTCCGAAATAAAATTCAAAATATATTCTATGATTCTTTTTTTTCCTTAGGATACTTTGGATCTTCAATTTTAAGTTATAACGTCCTATTCTTCTAAGCAAATAAACCAATCTTATACAAAACGATAGCATAACCTAAGTTCTAAATTATTTATCATTTCTCTTAAACATATCTTACTAAATGATGCAGTTACATGAAATAAAGATAGCGAAAACAGATGCATAGGATTAAGGAAGAAAGCTAGAGTATTACTCTTAACATATCTCAAAATCATGGCATAGTGCGAAGAGGTATGACATTTACCTGCCTAATATCCTCTAGTACAGGGACGATGTTAAAGCTATTTCTTCAGCTTTATTAGAACATCAAATATTTAAAGAAATATAAACACTGTCCAAATAAAATGTGTATCAGTCATAGGGCTTTGTTAACTATGCTGATATTCACATAAAGACTAAATATTATTTCCATTCCTTATAACATCCTATTTCTTAAAAACATCATCTTGGTTTCCTGTTCACTATGTACTTCCAAGCCACTATCTCAACATTATTTCTCAAGATTTTCCACATCTTACATCGATAAATAACTATCTGCATTTACAAAACAATAAATAAAATTCATTAATAGTTAAACAATCTAGCTGTTCCACAAGAAAAGTCTGCTTACTTCATTATTCTATATGTCTAATCATATACAATCTACTTAGACAATATTTGAGTATCCCATAACATGAAAATTTTAAAAGAATCACATAATTATTTGTTATGTTGGATTATATCACTAATAAAAAAAAAATCGTCGTATGCATATTTTCAAATCAATCCTATCTCATAATGTTTTTTTAAATGTTGTATGAAATGCGGTACATATAAGTAAAAAACTTTTACACTTCATTCTTCCAATTTATGGATGATCTAAAGAAAACAAAAAAAATATACATTATAAATTATCAATAGTTATTATTATTACCAATAACCTTTATCTGGTCATCGTGTTCAGTAGGCTTCCTTTATCCACTTGAGCATTGCAGATATAAAAAAAATTCACACCCATACACTTTATATTAAAATATTTTTAGCTAAATTATTAGATTGTTATATTATAAAATTTTAATATTAATAAATTAATGTTTTTATGTTTTTCCTAATCTTATATAAAAAATTTAGATTTAAACTAGGTTAACAAAATAAAAGGAATCAAAACTATAATTACATATTTTCTTGACGATAGTTCCTGATAAGTCCAAAATGTTTATTATTTTCTCTAGAGTTTTTAAAAATGTTCTCCTCCAAGCGTGTTAAAGTTTAAAATAAAAATAATTATTAATCTATTTAGTAAAATTTATAGAAAATAATCCTTGGTTTTAGTATTTAGGACGATAATTATTAAATCATAATATTAATTAATCCCATGAAGTTTTTTTAATCTTCTCTACCAATATTCTCTGTGTATCCGATGCATCAATCCATCTAACTTTAAAAATATTCGATATACTTTTAAGTACTATTTGTATTTCCATGGATCCATCTTTTATTCAACTATGTGTTCACTTTTTTATATATGTTTTCTTCTTGATACATTTAAACTTTCTTTTGGTATTTTTTAAAAATCTCTTTTAAAAATAAAAATAAAAAAACTTCAAGTATTTTTAAACAAATTTTTTCTAAATACATTTTAAATAATTCTAAGACCGGATATTTTAATATCAAAAACGCTTCTGTAACATATTCTCCTGGGTTCTTTCTTAAATTCTTGAAAATATTTTTTTAAAAATGTTACCTTCAGAAAGGATATAACATTTTACTCCTTTGAATATCATATTATATAAATGATTCATAAGATATATTTGTCTTATTATTACTTTTAAAAAAATAAATCTTGGATAAACTTATCTAAATAATAATGCGTCTCCAATTTTTTCATTAGACTCCGTATGATGTCCGAGCTGTGGTTTTTATGTACCAAAACAGTTCTTCTGTTATGCATTAATAAAGCTGTATCAACAAATATTCCAAACATTTTTACAGTATTACAATTTATATCCATTTTATTTCCCAGTATATCCATTTTTTTTTTATTGCGAAGTTTAGGTTAAATTTTTAGATAAAATACGACTGGTAAGTACTTTAAAAATTAGAAAAACATTTCCACGAAGTTTCTAAATTATTATATTTTAACACTCTCTTTTGCAAAAATACTTTTAAAAATTATCAATTAGTTTTTTTTGCAAATAAAACGATAAGAAAGTACTAAAAAAAAAATTGACTAAAATAAAAAATTTAAAAAATACTATCTTTTTGATAGTTATAATTTACCTTTCCCCGGTTTCAATACATTATTAATCTCCCCTGATAACTTAGTTACAATGATATTTATAGTCTGTAAGAATACCTATTCCTATTGGTTAATTCTAACTTTAGCTTGAGAACAAATTTACATATTTTTAGTTTATAGTAAAATTGAATTTCAAAATTAGAAATTATGACGTAATAAAATTTAAAAAATATTATTTAAAATACCACTTTTAATTCAATTATAACTTTATTTAAATTATTTAATCTTTTAAAATAACTTTTAAAATAACATTTAATAACTTATTTTATTTCTTAATATTCAATTTATCTATTTTTATTTAAATAAAATATTTAATTTTTATATTATGAATGTATTCGTCTTTATTACATCATTTAAGCATTTGGAAATAACTACGTAATATTTTAATATTCACTTCTATGATAAATAATCATTATATCCAACTCTATAATACACAAACTTTGTTATTAAATTCTAACAAGCGTGTGTGTGAAAGTATACATTAAAAGTCACATGATTAATAACTTTGACAGACGATTTTTAATCTATTTCTCTGCCCAGATTTATAAAATTGATACACTTATTATATTATATAAAATAATTATAAAAAATTTGGAAGAACAATTTAGAAAATATAGAATTAGATATAATTTTCACCATCACAAAGTTTATTTTAAAATATACTATTTTAATTTTGACTATTTAAATATGATTATAAATTTAAATATAGCATTTATTAAATTATACATTTTAAACTATTAAAATCGAATTTATTAAATATATTTTTTAATATGGCCAGCTTTTACAACCATATGAAACAATATTTTAAACTTTACTTAACTACTTTTTAAATAATTCGCTATAATTTTATATACCACGTATTTTCTTTCGCTTTAAATTGTACTTTATAAATATAATCGACAAACTATAATTAATGTATTAAAAGAACATATTCTAAAATTTAAAATTTTTAGTAATTGACTGTTATGAACTATTACTGACCTATAGAAAAGGGCACAATATATTGCTTATAATAACTCTTCTCATATACACTTTAATGCAAAAAACTTTTTAATAAAACTTCTTTATTTTTCTGACAGTTTTGACTGTCCAGCGGTCTTCATCAGAGCTTTCTCAATTTCCTCTATCTTTTAAATAAAAATAAAAAGAGAAAGCTCTGATGAAGACTGCAGGACAGTTGAAAATGTCAGGAAAATAAAAAAGTTTTATTTAAAATTTTTTTTGCTTTAAAGTGTATATGAAAAGGGTTATTATAAGCAATATACAAGAAAATTTTAACTAAGTATAAATAATGTATAATGATGAAATATAACCCTTGCTGAAATATAAAAGAGGTTGTTTTTGTGTTGTTGCTGTAATATCAACAGCATTTCATGATAATAAATATTAGATGCACTATAAGCCTTTGTAATTAGAAGGGCTATGTTTTCATTACAAATATATGTAGCTTAGTTTTATATGATGGAAATCTCTTTTGAAATTTTTTTACTACTATGATGTTTTCAAGATGGGTGTATCCCAGAAACTATAAACATGTTTATATCTTACTTAGATATATCACACTATTCTGTTTGATGAAAAAATGTGTTCTCAGCCATATAATCAAAGATAAGCAATGTTATTGTCTTAACATAATGCTATAACAATTAATTATCATTTTAAGGATTATTATAAATGATGCACCCATATGGGATCAAAGATAAACATTAGAGAAATGTTTGTTTCCTGAATATGATGTAATTTATCATTAATAAAAAATGTTTAAATAATGTTACTTATAAATTATTTAGGAATACTAATAAATGTAAAATTTCTACTTAATTAAGTTTTAATATTCATCTGTCTAGTTGTTGATTAAAAATTATATTTAAAAATTAAAAAAAATTGTTAATTATTGTTTGCCTAAAAACTATCTACTGAGATTTCAATATCCAAAGTTGATGAGATTGTTTTTAAAATATTAAATCATTAAACCAGATTTATTCCAGTTTATACTCCAGAACATAAAAGATCAGGTCAGATATAAAAGGTGGAAAAAAATAGAAGCAGAAAAAGTTTGCAAACTTTAAAAACTGTAAAGAGTGAAAGAAAAACATTGAGGGACATCAGGACTCAAGGAATAAATAGTACAGAGACTTAAGCATATCACTTCAACTTTTATTATGATTTTTGAAAACCTTAAGAGTCAAATAAAATAATATTAATAGATAAAAGAATGGTAGTCTATAGTGATTTAAAATTGTAAAAGCCACTTGGAAATATATATATATAATACTAATAAATAATAATAAAATAAAAAAACACAATTAATTCTCTATAAAGCTGCTTTAATATTTCAACCAGCAGATTGCTTTTCATCAGAAAGCACAGCAAAATGGCTACTTCCAGAATTTAAACATTAAAAAACTACATTCACATTTCAGATAACAAAATTATTGAAAATCTGAGGATGAAATGATCAAAGCCCTCTATGATGATATATAATGATACATGATAATAATATTGGCATCATTATGGGCTTTGAGCATTTCATCTTTGGATTTTCAAAGATATGGATGACTGAAGAGTTGGAGAATGGAAAAGATTGAAGCTTGTCCATTAAAATTTGAAGATTTGTTATCTTAATATAAATTGAGCAGTGATTGTATATATGTGTGTGAGATAGTGATCTGGACCAACTAATGAGTGCTAGTTCTGCACAAAATATGCATATTGGAGATCTTTTATGTTTTTTGACATGTATATGTCCATGTATATCAGTTGTATAAGATAGATTGGATAGCTCTGGGAAGTTTGAAAATCTGAATTCAAATCTCTTATAATTATATGTGTGTGTTAAACAAAGAAAAATAATCATATAATAATTATTAATAGCAGTGTCCATTTCGGTATTATGTACCGGATTCATATATATATACACATGTGTGTGTTATGATTAATGTTTTTATAATAAATAAAGTCATATGATAATCACTAAGCCTGAAGAGAGGCAATGCAGCCGTACATTGATCCAGGGCCTATGTATGGTCCATGAAGGGGAAATTTTTACAAAACCAAATTTTTAAAAAGAAAAACAATATTGGATATATACTTCACACACTATATTTTGATATAGCTTTTAATAATCTGAACACTCAGTGAACAGTTATTTATATAATTTATTAAATTTCATTACTTATTTATTTAAATTTGAAAGTTTAGTTTCATTTCATTTATGAATATATTGTAACAGACAGAAAGTATAATTGCTCTAACCAGACTCAAAGATTTAGCTAAGGGGTTTTGAACTCTATCCACATATCCAAATCATATCTAAACAACTCACTCCCTTAATCCCACAGAGTTAAAGTGTCCTCTATATATCCTGGTGATCAGATAGAGATAAAAATTCTTATGGAATCCTAGCTAAAGGTGGTAGGCAGGATTCAACATCAACTATAATGATGGACAACCATGATGCATTAGCATTACATACTATTGTTTATTATTAGTCAAATAATGAAGTCTAAATTTCATAATCTACAAATATATCAACAAGTAGAGGGATACCCATGTGTTTACCTAAGGTTAGCTATAGCTTCCAATATTTTACAAAAAAAAAACATTGATAGAAATTATTAAGAATAACTGGGTTTTGGTTATGCAGAGAATATGCACATATATATAGCAAGGGTGAATAATCCCTTAAATAGTTAAACAAGTTGATAGATATCTTAACATAAATGTCTAGCCTCATTAAAAAAAATGTTGAACTATAATGGATATTAAACAATAAACCCACATAGCATTCCACAGAGAGCATGAACCCATAGGCATTATTATTATAAAAGGACAGGACTAAATGCAGTACTAAGTGAATGTACATATATATATATATGAAAAGAAAGTTACTGTTAATACTAACTGAAATAATTATACAAATATATAAACCATTATACAATTACAAATATCCAGTAACGCCCTGAGTTTAAAAGTCTATATCTCAATAATAGCGAACTTCAAAATGATACCAATTTGAAGTTGTATGCTAAACGATGTTAAATATTAAAATACAAACTAACTCAAACACAGAGCATGAAATTTTAAATAACCAAACGATCTTCAACTAACAAGTTTACAAAGTTATTAAAGACAAACTAAACATTAGATTTTAATCTTTAAATAGCTCTCCCAAACTATAAATGAAAAGAAAGTTACTGTTAACACTAACTGAAATAATTATACAAATATATAAACCCTTATACAATTACAAATATCCAGTAACGCTCTCTGTTTAAAAGTCTATCTCTCAATAATAGCAAACTTCAAAATGTATAAGTATTAAGTCAATGTATATATGCAACTGCATGTCTCTACTACAATAATGTCTTCATCTTTCTACCAATTTGATTTATGGATGGCTTGCCTTGCCATAATAATCATTATTTAGGGAAGAAACCCATTTGCCTTAGTGTGATCCATGTTCAGGAACAAAGTATGCTTCAGTAACCCAATATCCATTGCTTCTCATAGTTTTCCCATTTAATATGAGTTAATTCTGGGCAGTTGGTGTACATCCAGAATTCGTGAAATGGCTCAATGAAATAATTTGAAATGAAATCATAGAGAGACATGGATACTATCACTAAGTACTAACTACACAAGGAATATGATCAAACTAACTCCAGAAATAAAGCCTGATTAAAATACCATATAAATATATAGGCTCACTGTATGCTACTATGGTAAAGATCTTATTAAAATCAAATATCCCTCTCTCCTCTCTTTCAAAAATCGTTAAATTAAGCAGATGCATGTATAGACTAGCATTTTATCTGTAGCATAATTAAATAATAAATATCATTGTTTAACTATGTATTTGCCCATAGATTTAAATAACATTTAAATTCACAAATATATGTAAGTAAAGATCGCAATATATTTTCCTTTTTCTCTCCCCTCCCCCCCCCCTTTTTTAAATGGAAAACAGTAGAAAGTGGATGAAAGTTTTATTTCAGCTAAAATGAATTCTGTAATTTATCGAACAAATGGGTTTCGTTTTAAATCGAGGGTAGAATTTAAAATGTCTTAATTTTAACTTTAAATCTTTCTGTCATCCAACTTCTCCCCTTTATACTCTGCATATATATTGATAATCAAATCAAATAAAAACAAAAGACAGTTGATATTTTTGTAAGTATATTAGCATTATATACATATAAAACAACAAGAAGAAAAAATTTACTCTTTATAATATATACATTAACCTCATCTATATGAAACAAGTAAAATAGTTGATACCTATAATATTTGCATGAAGGCTATATTATAGATATAAAATAAACAAAAAAATGAAAAAAACAAACAAACAACAAAATGAGGATAAAATATTACCAGTTAACAAAGAAAAGCACTTACATGAAAGAACCTTCTTAAAGGATGGCAGATCCAGAGTTGGTGACTGAAGCTTTATAAAGACTGGCAGGATATGTTTGACAGCTGTTGAGGTTTTACAGCAAAGAAGGTCAGGTGCTTCATTTTTGTAGTTTAGATAAGCATGATTCTTTAAAGTAGTTAAGGCAGGTGGTCTTCAAGCATGACTCTGTTTTTCAGCTGGATTCCATCTCTTGAATGCCCTTCTGAGATGGATTTAGAGGAGAATGGAGGTGAGCTCCTCTACTCTGTCATAATTTGTTAGATGAGATTTTATGTATATTGTATATCAAAGTTTAAAAAAATTTAAGAATCTCCTTCTACAAGAGATTTTGAGTATTTATGTTTTCCTCACTTTTTAACACCAGGAACCTTTTATCCTTTTTTTCTGATAATGATCTGTTAGGGTCTGTGGAAGTTCAACAATGGTCTTAAAGTATTTAATATTTCCAAATGCTATTGTTTTAGTACTTATCTCTGTGGACTAATAGCCATATTTTACTCTTTGATCATTTTTTTAAAATTGATGCAAGTTTAAATTTTTCCAGGAAGGTGTTCACCTGGAACTATTGTTTTATTATCTATTAGTTTCATCAACACATTAATTTTCTACATCTACTTCCCATCACCTAAAACCCATTAGCTTATATTATGTTTATTTGCTAAAGAATTTTTAATTTATTTTACTTTAAATGCTTTTTTGCTTTTTCTCTCTCTTTTTTTCTTTCTTTAATTGCACTTAGCCTACACCCACACCTAGAATATATATATATATATTTTCTAATTGTATAAACTTCATTAAAATATTTTTATGTGTCATATTACTATTCAGTGACTGCAGTTAAAGAAATAGTAAATGGTGAAGCACACATATATGAATACATATGTATAGCTTCAATATTTTATATTTCATTTCAGTTTATGAATGGTTATGAAATGGCATCTCAAAAATGTGGAGCTCAAAAACATAAGGAAAAACTGAACAATGATGAGATTAATAAAAAGGGATGACAAACACTTTTTCAATTTGGCATTAAATGCAAAATAAGCAAAACTAGCCAAAATGAAACTTTAAATTCAGAACAATGTGAGGCAAATGCAGAACTGAAACAAAGGTCAGAACCTCATGAGGCCAGTTTGGTTTTTCAAAAAAATATCAGATCAAGTAAATTCTCCAATTTAAAGAATTAGAGAAACAATTGAAGGTTAATGATGAGAGTACTTTCACTAACCACAGAATCTGGGCATGGCAGACATAATGAAGAGAAGGGTAGGGCAAATATTGAAATTGATATTGACTTCTTATAACAGAGGTGTCTTCTCAATTAGATATAAAAAACTATGTTATTAAAGGTCATACTGATTTTCCCAAAACCATTTCCCAAAGTTATAGACAACCAGATTTTTCCTGAAAGTATTCTAACATTTCACAGTTTAAATGGTGAAAAACATGACTGAGATTGGCTTGTCTGGAGTGAAATTAAACAAGCATTTTTTTGCTTTCCTTGTTGATTTATTTTGAAATAAGATTTGTTGCAAAATTAACTCAGCATCAAAATCTATGCTTGCATCAGATGATCAGCAGCTAAAAAGTGGCAAAAATTTTGTATTCATATCCCAGAATATGAGAGAAGCAATAGGCGTAGGCAGTACTATCTGCCTTGGTGAAAACTAGAAAGACACCAATCATCTGGAAAAGGCATTGACAGTCTATTGGAGGTATCAATTGAAACATAATTAGTCAAGTGGTACAATATTATGAAATGAATCATTGATGTACCATTCCTTGGTGAATGGGGCTTGATTTTCTTGGCAGTCCTCAGCATATTGATAAAAAAGACAATGGAAATTTCTGGAATTCTTTTCTAAAAGATATGTTGCAAGATAATGAGTCACAAGAAAAGGAAGAACAACCTTAAGTATGTTATCTCAGTGCCAATTCCCAAAACAAGTTAATTGCTAAATGTTTCTCACTTGTAAAGCAACATATGTTGGAAGACAGAAAAACTGCAAAGTGTACTTTGCTGTTATTGTTGGTTTCACACCCAATTCATCCCATGTTGAACAAACATTTCTTTTGCATTATATAATACCATATGAAAACCAATATGAATTTGTAGAAATTTTTTTATAGATTGTTGATACAAGCCATAAAATATGTTATGACATAGCACAGATGACAGTAGAACCATTGAAAGAATATAATATACAACTATCATATTGTTATGAATAGGGCTATGACAATGCAGTCAACATGGCAGGAAAATATGAAGGTGCATGAGCAAGAATATTTAAGCAATGTGACAGCTTTATTTTCACCAAGTGATGCCACACCCTTAATTTGTGTAGAAATGATGCCACAGAATGCATTCCTAAAGCCATTACATATTTTGAAACTGTAAAACTGTTTACAGCTTATTTAGTTCTAGTTCACAGTGATGAGAAATCTTGAAGAAGGGTATTAGCTGTTCACTTCATGGCATGTCTAAAAGATGATGGTCATACTGTGTTGAAAGTATAAAACCCTTTGTAGCTCACCTGCCAAGCATCAAATTAGCATTAGAAGATCTTTTGGAGTTAAAACTCACTGCCAAAACAAGATCACAGATTGATGGAGCTTTGTCTTATGTCATATCCTTCATTTGTGTGATAATGTCTATTGTATGGTATAGAGTATTAGTTCCAGTTGATATTTGTAACAAAGTTATTCAGTCCAAAAATATAATGCTGGATGTTCGAAGTATCCAATTTAAAAAGCTTGATTTCAGAACTGATAAATCTTCTGAACATTTGGAAAAGTATGTGGAGTGAAGCTAAGCATATTGTTTCTAATTTGTGTGTTCTGGAACTTGGGACAAAGTAAAATGCAAAAGAAAGAGGTTCCAAGATGAAGGTGATACAGGAGAAGCAGATTTGTCAAAACAAGATGAAATAGATGAGTCCCCTGAGGAAGCATATTTCAGTAAATCTGTCTTTTATGTAAAATTGGATGTTATTGGTGGATGTTCTCTGGAAGTACCTATCAATTCCTCAAAATGTCCCTCTCATATTAGCAAAGATCTTGTTTTGGAGATAATCATTTGCCATCTGTTCATCAAGCAAATTTTTGGAGAGGGCCAACTAAGTCCTTTGGAGTGCTACTGAATTGCTTGAAAAGACACAAGCTGGAAGGACTCTTTCCAAATATGTGTCAGCCTCTGTATTTTGTTAACAATTCCTGTCATTATCACTTCTGCAGAGTACTCATTCAGCAAATTAAAGCTGATAAAAATTATCCAAGATCAACTATGTCACAGAGATGACTGATAGATTTGGCAAGACTCAGTATTCAGTTTGATATTGCAAAAATGATTGTTTTTGATAATTTGATTTGCAATTTTGCCAGGAAAAGGACTAGGATAACATCTTTGTTTAGCAGAATATAAATGCCATTACATCTCAACTATAATAACTGTTATGAGCCTGTAATCAACATAGTATTAAATTCGTTATGTATATTGTTTCATTATTGTTTATATACTAATGTGTATTATTGTTTTTATTATCTTTTACAGAAATACCCGTCCTCTTTTTAATATATTTGCAAGTATGTTTGAATGTAACTAATATATATATACAATTATGACATTATTAATTTATGTGTTCCCGCGTAGGTGAGGAGCCATATTAGTCTTGTTCCAGCATTTAATAATCCTATCAATGACCCTGATAATCACCACATCTATTTAATTTTTTTAATTAATCTGCCCTCTAGTTGCCCAGTCAAATGTTTTAAAATAGAAAAAATGACCATTTCTTACTGCATTCTAAATTTTTAGATCTCAAATTTAATAGGAAAAGATAATTTTTTTCTCCTGTAAAAAGTTATTGAACATTGCAGCTCAATGGCAGTTCAACTATTAAGTAAATAGATTTGGTCATTTATCACATTATTTTATATTTATCCAGTATAAAAGTATTAATTATCATTACATATATGACATGTGATTATTTATTACAGAATTTAAAAAAAGAGTGAAATATTGCTACTCTTTAAATTTAATATCAGACCTTTCATAATCAATTTGCATTAAAATATAATAGACTGATTTAGCATTGATCTCTGATTGTTATTGTTGCTCTGAATAATTTACATACAAAGATCTAAAATACTGTCAAGCGTTGGTGTCCTAGCTGCCTTCCAAGCAGCTGGCCCGGGTTCACTTCCCAGTCAACACATTTGACATATGAAAAAAGATTTAAAATACTGTAGGAAATGATAATTTTCCTACTGTAAAAAGTTATTGAATGTGATAGCTAGAGGACAGTTCAACATAATGAAATAGACTTGGTGAATATCACATGACTTTATGTTTAAATATATAATAAAAATTCACCAAGAAACTGTAACTATAGACTTTAAATTAACACATATTAAGAATAGAAACTATATTCAGTAATGCATTTTCATTTGCTCAGATATATAAACATAATACCAAGTTTGCGCAGATTTTATGTTTGCAGGTTTATTACTAAATTGAATTAATGATATCCGTATATACTCTATTAGTTTATTAGTTCTGCATGCCGTTCCTGTCTAACATAATTGTATGTCTTATTTTCCAATTTAATCGGCTGATAACCAAAACCGATGGGATTAAAGTCATAATAAACTTTCAAGTTTTTAACATGTGTTTTTATTAGAAAATTTAATATACATATAATAATTATCAACGACATGTTAATTACTGTCAACATGATTATGAATTTAGCTTGGTAGAAACATCTAGCCGATCCGCTTTCACACTTAAATTAATTTTGGATTTTTATTTAAAAAAAATACTTTTACTTTACAGCTTTTAACAAATCTATTAAATTTGTATTTATTGAGAGATTTGGAGTGAGTGAAATTGGGAATTAAAAAATAAATTTTATTATTACATTTAATCACGAAAATCTTTTTCAAAGTATTTTAAGTTCCTGTTTTTTTTTCAATTAACAGACTACTTTACTTGATTAAAGGAAATTTAAAAAGACGAGTTGGTTAAATGTGTGGCAAAATAAATTTGTTTCTACTTTTATAATTAGATAGTTTTGTTTTTAATTTAAATAATTATGTAATAAGCAGTTCCGCTTTTTTAAAAATCTGAAAGTCAATTTTAAAATTGTAATCTTTTAAAATAAATTCTCTTTATAACATCAATATACAAAAATATTTTTATAAAACTAATGCTATGCTTCAGTATAAAACTATCAAATACTGTAATGCTACAAATACTATAAGCAGCTTTGGCGCCAAAATTATTTTAAGAGAAAAAATAATAAAACAAGTGTAGAGCGAAGATCTGAAAACAGCATTCTGTGTTTTTCATAAGTCTTACAAAAAATAAATTGACTGATGGAGAAGAGGTGAATTTATTCATTTGCTAAATGTTCTTCAACAGAATAAAAGTATTGTTTAAATTAAACTGTAAAAAATGATACTATCTACAAGAGTAGTTTTAAACAACTATGCCACATAATGATCTTAAATTGATAACATATATGAATTTAAATTTAGTCCATCAAGCTATCAGATTATCTAGACATGATTCCATTTATATGTATATTGGTCTCTTGGTGGCCTCATGATGCAATGGTTATACTCTTGCCGACCATATCTATAAAATAATCCAAATACACATGGAATAAACTTGAAAATGTTTTCAAAAGATTTAGGATTTTTTTATAGATAATTAATCCATATTGGCTAACCAAACAGTATTGGATTTAGATGTCCAATAAGGATAGAAAAGCATTTTAATTGCCACCAACTCATAAATAAAAAACTTGTAAATAGCTTCTTCATTTATCCTCTGTAATAACGGTTGGAAAACACCTTTCTATGAAGTGAACAATTCCAAGAATAATTTATAAAATTCTATACACTTGTTTTAAAACATTTGTGTATAATGGGGAAAGTAATTTAAATCCATTAAAAAAGATTCAAATTTAAAAAAAATCTTAGTCCAGCTTTTACATACATGAACATAATGCTGATTTAAAAATATTATTTGATATAGCACAGGTTTTTATTTATGAACATATTAAAATTGAAATAAAGATAAATCTTTTTGTATCTGAAGCCATCAATCTTGTGAGAATTTATTTTAATGGATGAAATATATATACATTTATTTTGTTTGTAGTTTCCCTGTCAGGAATGGGTGCACTTTTTCAAAGCAAGGGCTTCTTTATGTGTCATAGTTTGAAATACCTTTTCAATGATTTTGTAGAAGTGATACACTTGCATGACATGTAACACACACATTTTGTATTCATTACTGTGAATAAAAACTGTTCTACCTATTTTGTATTAAAATTGTATATCTTTCTTTTCTTTGCAATTGTTTTAGACATTGTATCTTTTTTTAAAAAATATGATTAATTTCATTAAAAAATTATTTAAATCTGTGCACATGATTGATTAAACTCATTCAGTGCTTCTAGTTGTGCTTTGCATTTCACAGTGATTGTATTTAAGATGACAAATTTGTAATCAATGTATGTATCATCATGCATTCCTCCACCCCATTATATATTAAAATTGACTGTCTTTCTTTGCAATTGTTTTAGACATTGCAGTCTTCTTTTAAACATATAATAAAATACTAAATTTTTTCTATTATAAAAAAATGCAGTTATCAGTTTCTGATTGGTTTAACATATCCAATGCTTTTGGTTATAACTTTGCATTAGGCAGTTAAACATATTCAAGATAGCGAATTTGTGATCACTGTACCCATCATCATGCATTTCAAATAAAGATATATATATCATCTGAATCATTCATCAGTAAGTACCTGATTAAACATAGCCAACTCGATTATAAAGAAAAAATCTTGATTTGCAATAGTTATTTGTGTGAAAAAAATGTACTTTTATCTATAGCTATCTATTCTAATGTAATGTGGTATCAGTTACTATTACTTTTTTAAATCAAGTGATCACTCTAAAATAAAATATAGTCACAGTTCACATGACCCCTTAAGTTTGTAAGATATAAACAATGAGCATTGCCAATTGCTGAACAAGCTTTGTGATAAATGCTTAGCCAGAGAAAGCATTTAAAATATCCCTGTCAAGACCCCCCCCCCAAACCTCTGACCATGGTTTCATGCTTTGGCACTCCTCAGAGAGGTCATAGGGTGGCTTCAGACACAATCTAAAAATACCAATCCAAAGCCAGTATTTATCTAAAAGTTATCTATTGAGTGGAAAATCTGAAATTTTCAGACACCTACATGTCTTCAAAACTAGCTATCCAACTCAAGCCCCATATAGCTATTTGAGTTGGATAGTTGGGTTTGAAGATATGTAGGTGTCTGAAAATTTCAGATTTTCCACTCAATAAATAACTTTTAGATAAATGCTGGCTTTGGGGTGGTATTTTTAGATCTAGTGTCTGAAGCCACCCTATGACCTCTCTGAGGAGTGACAAAGCATGAAATCATGGTCAGAGGTTTAGAAGGGGTCCTGACAGGGATATTTTAAATGCTTTCTCTGGCAAAGCATTTATCACAAAATTTGTTAAGCAATTGGCAATTCTCATTGTTTATATCTTACAAGCTTAAGAGAGTTGGGTCATGTTTATAGTCTCTGTTTCAAGTCTTATGTGATGTTATATTACTAAGACTACTAATATATGGTTTGGTTGAAGATATCTCAGCTCCATATAGCTATTTGAATTGGATATCTGGATTTGGAGACAGTGCCAAAGCACGAAACCATGGTCAGAGGTTGGGGGGGGGAGGTTTTCTGACAGAGATATTTTAAATGTTTTCTCTGGCTAAGCATTTATCACAAACTTGTTGAGCAATTGGCAATGCTCATTGTTTATCACTCTAAAATGTCTTGACAGTCCACTGGTGAAGCACAATCACTGTCTTGCTTACCCCTAATCTATAGTTGATAGACAAAACCATATTCATGAGGGAAATTTTTTTTTTATGAATTTTGATTTTACTAATATAGTTGCTTTTTATTCTATTTTGATACATATATACTATTCTTTTTAATTAACCGTTTTAACGTTTAATACAAATACAAGATGTAAAAAAAAAAGATTTTTGATATTTGCATAATTTATCTTTTTACTATATATTACTTTAAATATTAATGTTGTTGATCAACTAGTAGTTTAACTGGACAGACGTCTTTGTGAATGTCTAGCTTATTTGTGATAATATAACTGTTGGCAATGTTAAAATAATTAAATTAAATAATAATGTAAAAATAACATCTGAAAATATTCTATACATAAATAAACTGAAATGTCAGTTTTTTATCAGTCACTTTTAATATGAAACACCAAAAATGTAGATAGAAAAAAAAGACATAATACTAATAACCTTGAAATAGAGGGGGATTTGTTTTTTAGTAGATAAATGGAATATAAAGAATTGAGATTTCAGTAAATATATTAGATGCTAAACATGGGATTCATAACTATTAGAAAGTGAAATAACCTTCATATATTAGGATTAATTGGAAAACATTAATAATGGCTGGAGTGACAAACAATGCCTTATAGGATATAATTTAACATCATCAAAGGCTAAATATTCTTTCTAATTAAGTCCTTTGTGCTTTCTTTCTTGTTTATCTTATTTTATTTTTACTTTATAGTCTTCAGTCAGCTCTTTAGATTAAAGCAAGATATAAATTGTGATGATTCTTTCATCTTTTTGTACAAACTGTATAACAAGCTTATATGAGTTTATGCAACCATATTTCATCTTTTAATTAAGTATACAGCAACTTTGATTCCAATTTTTTTATATAAATATATTTGATTAGACATAATATACAAAATCCTTAATAGTGAGAAATCATCAATAGAAACAGACCTACATCAACTTCCGACAAATTTGAAATAGAAATTCCAATTAATAATTGAATATGTGATAGGTAGTCCTACTTATAGATTTTCCATAAATATGGAATGATCCTGTGATGTACTTGATTTAATGTTACTTACAAGAAATAATCAAACACCCAATTTAAGTAACTATTACTCTCTTGCATGAAATTAAGATATCTCACTTAACAGATACAAGATTTTATTAGTATAAAAATTAACAAGCATTTATAAACAGGATTATAAGTAGTTTACTAGCGCCTGTAAGGCTTACAAAAATAATAATAAGACAGGTATAGTCTGTATAATTACCCTAGGTCAGTCTTTAGTACCTTCAGACCCGAATATCTGGTTCTCCTCCCATCGTTGGTCCTGTTCCAAAATTCACGCTACACATAAGTCTCTCAGAAAAACAGGACTGACGCTGACTTGACTTTTTCCCGCTAGATTGTATCTACTTTTTGTTCTATTGTTTATTCCTTAACAATTTTATTCGCAAAAGTATTCTGGGATTATTTCTGAACTAATTAATTAAATTGTTCTTTACATTTTTAATCCTTCATTTAATTAATTATTTATTCGGATCTTCCATCTTATTTTACACCTTGCTTTTTATAAAATATATATATGAAAAACCATTTGTAATTTCTAATTTTCATTTTTATTAAATCAACTCGTTTACTTTCACATGTAATTATTTAACACTTTTAACTTCTGGAGTACACACAGTTTCACACGTATTTTTCTTAATATTAATCGTACTATAACATAACAATTCCTCCCCCACTCCAGAAGTTACAGTTTATCCATCTTATACATATTCTTTTAAGTACAAAGGTCTTCTTTTACATCGTATTGGTCTGGTGTGTATTTTATCCTCTTCTACCGCATCTTCTTGGATGTCGGTCAGTAGCATCTGTTTATCTAAATTCTTTTCATTTGCATGTTGAAACTGCTGGAACATATCTAGTTGTATGTCATCTTCACTTTTACGAATATGATTTTTGTGACGCTTATATATAATTCTGTTTTCGTCTTTAATATCATAAATTTGCTTTGATCGCGCCCATTCAATTTTTCCATTAACCCATTGTTTACGTAGTATATCTCTGAATATTACCGTGTCTCCAATGTTAAAGTTTTTCACTGGGTCTTGATTATATTTATATATATGTGTATCAGGTCGCAAAAAATCTAAATTAGTTCGTATTTTCCGACCGAATAACATTTCAGCTGGCGATTTTCCAGTCGTTGTTGATGGAGTTATATGTTGATACATCATGAATTCCTGTAAGATATTTTTCATATCCGTATTTTTGTTTTTTCTTAAATATTTCTTCACTTGCCCTATCGCGTTTTCCGTCAAACCATTTGATTCAGGGTGGTAAGGGGTGTAAATACATGTTTGATGTCCCATTTCCCAAATTGTATTTTTAATTCTTCACTCGCAAATCCAGTTCCGTTGTCAGCGATTACTTGTGGAAATCCATGTATATAAAATATGTCTGTTAAACATTTTATTGTTTCGTTTGCACTCATATTTTTAACCTCCTGACATTCTATCCATTTAGAGAAAGCATCGATTAAAATTAAATAATTTCTTCTCTCTATTGGATCCGCATGGTCTATATGCAGTCTTTGCCATGGATATATTGGTTTAGGCCAAGAAGAATATTGTTTATTTGGCAGAGCTATTTCAGACTTACATTTATCACATTTCTTAATATACTTTTCAATATCATTACTTATCTGCGGCCACCAAACATAACCCCGAGCTAGAGCTTTAGCTCACACAATGCCTGAGTGCCGCTGATGCAAAAGTTCTAGAACTTTCATTCTCCCTATAGGAGGTATAACTACTCTGTCTCCCATATTAAAACATCCTTTACAGACTGACAATTGGTCTCTATTGACCCAAAACCCCATTGCTAAATTTTCAGGTTTTTTATTAGGCCAACCTTTGTTTATCCATTTCTTAAGCAATGCATACCCATCATTTTCATTTGTCCATGTCTGAACTACTTTACTATTTATGACTTGTGATTTCATATTGTCAATATGATTAACTTCCACATCAGTTTCATAGTTGTCATTATTTCTGGGCACTCTGGATAGAGCATCCACATGAGAAATTATCTTTCCTTTTTAATATTTTAGATTGAAATCATAAGCAGTAAGTGTATTAGCCCATCTTAGCATGCATGGACTTAAATGCTCTGGCATCGGACAATCTTTTCCTATAATCCCTAACAAAGGTTTGTGATCTGTTACTAATTCAAATTTTCGTCCATAAATAAACGTGAAATTTTTTCACAGCAAACATAACTGCCAAAGCTTCTTTGTCCAGCTGACTATAATTTTTTTCAGCTTTAGACAAAGTCCGAGAAGTGTAAGCTACAGGACGTTCATGACCATCTATTTGATGCGCTAAAACTGCTCCGATTCCGTATTGTGATGCATCTGTAGTAATAGTGATGTCTTTGTCACTATCAAAATGCACTAATAAACTGCTAGAGGTTAACAATTCCTTAACTGCTTTAAACACTTTTTCATGTTTGGTATTCAAAATCCATTTCTGATCTTTGCGTAGCAGTTTGTATAGAGGAGTTGTGACCATCGCTTTGTTCTTTAGAAAAGGTTCGAAAAAATTAATCAAACCTAGAAAGCTTGAAGTTGCTTGACATTTATTGGGCTTGGAACATCTTTGACTGCCCTAATTTTATCAGTTAATGGACTTTTCCTTTTCCAAAATAAGATAGCCTAAAAACTCTAATTCTTCAGTTTCCCAAACGCATTTTTTAACATTTAATTTACTCCTGCATTATTTAGTTTCTGCACACTTTTGAATTTTACTTCTTAATTTCTCCGGTGATGTCGCAGCAATCAAAATGTCATCTAATATGGCATCACTCCCTTCCAAGCCTTGTAATATTGAATTTATTTTTGCTTGAAATATGTATGGAGCTGATGTAATTCCAAAAGAGAGACGATTACATTTGAATAATCCCAAAGGGGTCGTAATTGCCAATAACTGAGCTGTATCATCCGTAACTTTTAGTTGGTGATATGCTGAATTTAAATTCAATTTTGCAAAATGTTTTGCTTTAGCTAGATTACTGAGAATCTCACACATTATTAGCACCGGTAAGCTCCTTTATTAAGATACTTATTTACTGTTCTATAATCTCCACACAGCCTAATTTTTCCATCTGGTTTTGTTAACACAACAATTGGCGTGGCCCAATCTGCCTCCTCGATTGGGGATAACATGTCTTTTTTAACTAACACTTCTATTTTTTCCTCTACTATCTGCCTTTGGGCAAACGGTATTTTTCTCAGTTTACAAATAACCGGTTTAGCATTTTCATTTAAGTGCAAGTCAATAGGTTTTGATTTTATCAAACCTAAATCTTCGGTAAATAAATTCAGATATAACTCTATCATTTCTTTTTCAACCGATACCTTTTTAACTATATTAATTTTAATGCCTAAGTCTTTAAAACAGTTTCTTTCTAATAATGGATTAATATCTTTATCTACTATATATATAGGTAATTTGTAGTTTTTATTTTTAAAACCAACTATTACTTCAGATTTCCCAATTAACTTGATCAGGTTCCCGTTTACATCTCTAACATTAATGTTAGCTTTCTGTATTTTAATCTGAGGGCTCTCTGTGGTTATTTCCTTCCACTTTTTCATAGATATTAAAGAAATTCCAGAGCCACTATTACTGTTTTTCACTGTTTCTGATCTTTACCATAATCAGGTTTTTTTTAGGTTTTTTGCACACTGCTGCTAAATGACCTTTGCCCCCACAGTTATAACATTTTTCATTCCTCCATTTTCAGCTTTTAGACAAATGACCTACTTTTCCACAACAAAAACATTTTATTTCGAAACTTTTCCTTTCTTTAGTACAATCCTTTCTCTCTATTTTAAAAATAGTATTCCTAGAGTTTTCCTCCATTCTATTTGAAAAAGCTAAAGCTTGTTCTACCACTGATTTGTATACTATTCCTTTTTGAATAGCAACTTCATATGTTAACTGAGTTTCAATTAATAATGATTGACGCAATTTATCGTCCTTCATTTCCCATAAAAACTGATCAATAAGAATTTGTTCCACAAAGTTGCCATATTTGCAATCCTTTGCTAATTGGTGTAGAACAATATCATATTCTTTAATTGATTCAAGTTTGTCTTGTTTGCGATTCCTCAATTTTAACCTAGCTACATACTTCGATGGTCTTGGGCTAAAATAATCTGTTAGTCTTTGAACCAGCTCATCGTAGTTACTACTATCTGTAACTTGACCATTATACAATTTGCTTACTATTTCAATAACTTTTCTACCTGACAAACATAATAACGCTGCTACCTTCCTGTCATTTTCAATAATATTATTTAACTTAAAATAATTTTGTATTTGAAGCACATAAAAGGGCCATTCGTGCGGATTATCTATCCCAAATTCTGATATATTAGCTTGTCCTATCAACATTTTAATTCTTTAACAACTCACTGACTTCTAAATTACTGTTTGGTGTACTTCTTTCATAAGCTTGAAAACAGGTTTTCTCCTGACTGTGCCAAAATTGTGATGTACTTGATTTAATGTTACTTACGAGAAATAATCAAACACACCCAATTCAAGTAACTATTACTCTCTTGCATGAAATTAAGATATCTCACTTAACAGATACAAGATTTTATTAGTATAAAAATTAACAAGCATTTATAAACAGGATTATAAGTAGTTTACTAGCGCCTGTAAGGCTTACAAAAATAATAATAAGACAGGTATAGTCTGTATAATTACCCTAGGTCGGTCTTTAGTACTTTCAGACCCGAATATCTGGTTCTCCTCACATCGTTGGTCCTGTTCCGAAATTCACGCTACACATAAGTCTCTCAGAAAAACAGGACTGACGCTAACTTGACTTTTTTCCCGCTAGATTGTATCTACTTTTTGTTCTATTGTTTATTCCTTAACAATTTTATTCGCAAAAGTATTCTGGGATTATTTCTGAACTAATTAATTAAATTGTTCTTTACATTTTTAATTCTTCATTTAAATAATTATTTATTTGGATCTTCCATCTTGTTTTACACCTTGCTTTTTATAAAATATATATATGAAAAACCATTTGTAATTTCTAATTTTCGTTTTTATTAAATCAACTCGTTTACTTTCACATGTAATTATTTAACACTTTTAACTTATGGAGTACACACAGTTTCACACGTATTTTTTTTAATATTAATCGTACTATAACATAACAGATCTAAAACAGTGTCATATGACTAAAATCTTGCTAGGTTATTATGCCTGATGCTTTACTCATTTATGTGTGAAAACAATCATGATAATTGTAGCAAAACAAAAAATAATAGAAGTAGTAATGTTAAGTATTTCAACTATTTTTAATTACAGATAGTACTTATAGCTAAAACATTATCATAGTTTGAAAATAATATAGCTGATTTGAGAGAATCTTCCAAGAGAAGAAAATTCAATGGAGATATAAGTATAATATTTTTGAAAAAATAGATTGAGTAAAAAGGCATTGCATAATATTAGGTTCAGTGTAAAATATAACAAATTATACTCTAAGTCTTATATGAATTAATGAAAACTTTTTATTAATATAAAGCTGTTTGCTCAAAGAAAAACTGTGCCAATTTTATCAGTACCTATGCTGAACATTATAATCAGATAACTCAGAAAGACATTATATTTTGTATAAAATTATTGCATATTTATTAAAACAATGAAATATTTTTTTGTTAAAATTTTAGTGTATGTGTTGACAGAAATAGTAAATTATGGTCTAAAGGTATTTAGAATAATTGCATTTACATTCTGAACTCGATAAGGATTTGATATTATTGAACTTTTGCATGACACATAGACTGAGTATAGCATACATATCTTATTTAGATAGAAAACCACTATAAAGCTACTTGGATGGATCACACTCAAAATAATAACATGTTTTGGATAAAGTTAGAAATAAAAGAATGCAAAAATAAGATACTATATACATTTTTGGGCAGTGACAGTTGGACAAACTATTCAATACTGGTTTCCAATATTAAAATTATAATTAGTTATATTAAAAAATAGAAAATTTAATGTTCCTTTTTAAAAAAAACAATTCCATCATACTATTGAATCATGACTTTATTAAAAGAAATGTTTTGTATAAGAATGAGTCAAATCTTTAATTCATTTAAAAGAAAGATTCTGTTTGATTTTCTGCCACTAATTCTATTATTAATGACTTGATTATAGAAATATATAGTTTTCTGTTTTTCTAAATAATAAAATAAATGTGGAGAGTCATAAATAATACCAGAAATTAAAGGCAAAAGTATAATGATTGGCAAGAAATCTTAAGAATGATTGATGCCTTTTGATCGTTTTTTTAATTCATTAAAATTGACATATTTACTTGATAATCATGACATAATTTTTTAGTTGTTAATGATGAAATTTGGAAAAGATAGAGTATTTTGATCATTTATATAAAATATAGATGATTTCTCTTAAAGATATTAAGCATTCTGTGATTCATTTAAATTGGAACAAAAGTTTTTCAGCTTGATAAAGAGTTAAAACAACTATATATAATTTTAAATACTAAAATATTCTGGGAGAGGTTTTTAAATATACAGTAATATTTTAATTTCAAAACTATTAGATTTTTGGGGGGAGGAAACTATGAAAATTTATATTGTTCCAATATTTGAATATCATGGTTACAGACTAAAGTAAAGACTTTTAAAGATTTTATCGAAAAACAAATTTCCAGTTTAACTGTTTTTTTACAGACTCAATGTATGGTTTTACAAAATTAAAAACTATTGAGACAATTAAAGAGTATTGAACAGAGAGAAAAAAAATGAAGAAAGCTGCTTATATGTTGGTTGCCAATAAATTCATAAATTAACTTAGGGTAATAATTCATAATATTTGAAAACTATTCATTCACCTAGACTAATTGATTAGAGTGCCACTTTAAATCCAATATTTACAAATCTAAAAGTCCCTGATTTGATTCTCATGTTAGTATAATCGTTGGTCAGACCATAACAATTGAGTGAAGAGAATAATACCATTCAGAATGTTATATGTGATATTACTAAGAGTTGAATGTGTAAAAAAAAATTAAATTAAGTTTGGATTTTTTTAAATATGTTTAATTAAAACTAGATGATGAAAATAATCCCAACATAAAATTATAAAAAAACTGATTCATATAAGAATGCATATTAGTTGTAATTTGTTTTCTATTTTTATGACAATTATCTTTTATATAATTTATAAGCAATTTAATAAAACAAACATAAAAATTTGAGTGGCAATACATATAGAGAGTTTTGCCTGTTTTAATAAAAATTTGATGTTGTTTTTATTTTAAGCTACATTAAAGACAGAAACAAGAACTCCAAATTCTTGGCTTATATATTTGAAATTAGCTGAGAGTTGTGTTATTTTTTTCACTACAAAACTCCTTCCATATGATGTTTTTCAATAATAAGTAAATAACCTATAAGTGATTGTTTATAGTTAATATAAACATGAAATTAGTAACATTTAAGGTATATGTAATTAAATAGAGTAACCCCCCCCCCATGAATAACACTATGTTAGCAAATGATTAATACCAAGTTTGGTGTAAATTAAGAGTAAACTCAAAATGTGAATTAGATCTAAGCATGGCACTAATAATTATTAAATAATCAAATTATATGAGGAGGAAAACAGAATCTCCCTTTTAATAACTTTGTATAATAATCAAGTAGAAATTAATATCTATAAATCTAAAATTAGCATAGTTTAATATATATATTTAAAAAGAGTAAACAATTTTCCCTCAGGCAATAAATAAATAACATTCGTAGCAAAGAAGCAAGAATTGAATAAATCTATGTAAGCTTACCCTTGTCAACATTAGTGGAAATTCAGAGTAAACTCCATATAACAGCCACTTGAAAACATGATATTGTCAGATTATACTTCCACCATTGTATAATTGTCTATTAGTTTAATAATTATTAATACCATGTTTTCGGTTGGCAGATATTTTAAATTCGTTCTAAATTTTTATCACTCTTGTCAAAAGTAAATGTATAAATATCAAAATCTTAAAAAATAGGTGGATCTATTCCATTCTTAATACTTTGCTAACAGTCCTATTAATTCTTAGTCAGAGGGGGGTAGTTTTACTTGATTTAATTACATATATAGTAAACTATGCTAATTTCATGCTTATGATTATTAAATTTTGTTTGAATATTAAAATGAGGTTATTAAAAATGAAATTTTGCTTTCATCTTTATATTATTGATTATTAGCTTAATAATTATTAATGCAATATATTTTCACCTGGATAGTATATAACTTAAAAAACATACAAGTTTAAAGAATAGATGGATTCAGACTATTCTTGCCTTATTGATCTTTTGTTAACAGAGATGCTATTTGTTCATAGCTAAAGAAAGAACAATTTACTTCTCTTAATAATAGTTAATATTTAAATAAATTGTATGCTTTAAAATTCAATTAATAACGAAAAAATATTTAAGTATCTTTTATGTTGTGTAATTATTAACACATAATGTAAGTAAAAAAACTCAATAGCTTTTTAAGTAAAAAGAAAGATGTTGTAAATATAACACAGATTCTAATGCATCATTGATTTTAACAAGTTAAAAGATAATTTCAATGAACTAACAACTTCATCTAAATTATTTGAATATAGAACTAACAAATTTATTACAGCAGAACCATAATATCTGCTATATTTTGTTCCAAGCATCCTCATATACATCATATATTGCATAATAGCTTATGTTTTGTTAATAAACTTAGATTAAAATAGAATTTGTATTATTGAATTGCAAGTGTTCAGTACTTTTCAACATACAGTATATATATATATATATATACACACACATATATATATAAAACAGATATTTTTATACATATGTATAATGTGCATATATAACTTAAGATTATAGTTTAAATTTTAAAATGCTTAAAAATAATAATATAGTTATTAATAATAAATTAAGGAATCATATTAAAATACATTTTACTCAGTGTGTTCACTCATTTATTCATTGAAAAAATAAGAATATAAAAAAACTTACTGTCACACACTTTTGTTTTAAATAAAATCAATAAAAAAATGTTTGAATTTCATGACAATTAAATACATTCTGGATAATATTTCTTTTCTTCAATAACATTTTTATTTTATTTTATAAAAACATAATAATAATCTCATTATTATGAAACTATAATCTTCCTAATTGTTTTGATGTTTTTAAGTCAGTATCAACTTTAATTATGTTCTCAAATTTTGTGAAACTTTTTAACATTATGCATAAAAAACATTATATTATGCAAAATGCTGCAAATCAAATTCAGAAAATATAAAAGAAATTAATTGTATGTACTTCCAAACATAAACCAAAAAAATTGTATTAATGAACCCAAGAAATTAAAACAGTTGCTGGCATACTAAAAAAATTATTTACAAAATTTAATTTTTGATTTATACAGTGCTCTGAGATGGAAAAATTACTGCTTGCATATCATAAAATTTATTAAATTTATAAATTTTAATGATTTTTTTGTTTGTTTATTTTTACATTGTTGTTGTTTATTTAAACTTTTTTGGATAGTGTATAACTGAAGCTATGTACATTGATACAGTACGATTTATATTTTATTGTGTTTATAAATAAGAAACAGATTCAATATTATTACAATAGAATGACAGCCTGTTAAGCTAATTGCGCAGACGCTGTGAGAATGTTATTAATAAATGAATACCTTCGAACAACCACATGATATAGTATTTGTATAAGAGTAAAAAGGAATCCTCTTACCCTTACGACTCAAATGTTTATAAATGAGCAAATCTGAAGTAGTTGTAACGAAGGCGTGACTACATAATAGTCACTTTAAATTACTATATATAATGTCTGTATGAATGACGCCAATGAAATTTTCTAGAATTTACTAAATGCCACTCTAAATGAAACTAAATCATATACATGAATAAACATTTATTTTATAACGTCTTGCATGCAATTATAATTACAATAGAATGACAGCCTGTTAAGCTAATTGCGCAGACGCTGTGAGAATGTTATTAATAAATGAATACCTTCGAACAACCACATGATATAGTATTTGTATAAGAGTAAAAAGGAATCCTCTTACCCTTATGACTCAAATGTTTATAAATGAGCAAATCTGAAGTAGTTGTAACGAAGGCGTGACTACATAATAGTCAATTTAAATTACTATATATAATGTCTGTATGAATGATGCCAATGAAATTTTCTAGAATTTACTAAACGCCACTCTAAACGAAACTAAATCATATACATGAATAAACATTTATTTTATAATGTCTTGCGTGCGATTATAATTACAATAGAATGACAGCCTGTTAAGCTAATTGCGCAGATGCTGTGAGAATGTTATTAATAAATGAATACCTTCGAACAACCACATGATATAGTATTTGTATAAGAGTAAAAAGGAATCCTCTTACCCTTACGACTCAAATGTTTATAAATGAGCAAATCTGAAGTAGTTGTAATGAAGGCGTGACTACATAATAGTCACTTTAAATTACTATATATAATGTCTGTATGAATGATGCCAATGAAATTTATTAATAACATTCTCACAGCGTCTGCGCAATTAGCTTAACAGGCTGTCATTCTATTGTAATTATAATCGCACGCAAGACATTATAAAATAAATGTTTATTCATGTATATGATTTAGTTTCATTTAGAGTGGCGTTTAGTAAATTCTAGAAAATTTCATTGGCGTCATTCATACAGACATTATATATAGTAATTTAAAGTGACTATTATGTAGTCACGCCTTCATTACAACTACTTCAGATTTGCTCATTTATAAACATTTGAGTCGTAAGGGTAAGAGGATTCCTTTTTACTCTTATACAAATACTATATCATGTGGTTGTTCGAAGGTATTCATTTATTAATAACATTCTCACAGCATCTGCGCAATTAGCTTAACAGGCTGTCATTCTATTGTAATTATAATCGCACCCAAGATGTTATAAAATAAATGTTTATTCAATATTATTGTAACATAAAGGTATTGGGAAAATGTTTTTCAAGATCAGACGACTTATCGGTATGTTTTTCAGCTTAATAATATTGATTCTACTATTGTAAATATATATTTTGTAAAGCAAACATACAAAGTATTATATTGTGAACACATGTCTTTTACAATCATTATTTCAAACAGTTAAAAATGTGAAACATTATTGTTTTCTTTGGAAGAATGCAATAGCAGATAAAATACAAAGGAGAATTATAGTAAGAGAAGGTGAATAGGTTAAAGACTTAGCCTTTAGTAATGTGGAAATATTCATATTGTATTATTGGATATAGAGTCATTATAAACCTAATCATTAGTTTTTTGTTTTTTTATTTTTTCTGTCATAATTAGAAAGGCTATGTTATTTTGAAAAGCTTCCAATGACATATATATATATATTGTAACGTTTTTCGTTTTGCTAGACCTCTTACATGCTAATATAAACTGCGCGTGAGTTGATCAAGCTATGTCAAAAAAGAAGAAAGTTATATTTCTATTCTAAAAACATAGCTATATTTCCTGATCAACTCGGCCTATTAATTGTTGAGAATTGTGCTATCGACGAAATCAGCTTTTAATTTATTTAATCGGGGCGCCAGAAATCCTAAGAATTCGCTGAAATCATCAAATAACATCTCACAAATAAAAAAAATACTTTTAAACTAATCGGTATTACATCATACCGTTACGAGAATTAATTTTTTTAAGATTATTATTCCTGGGCTTATTAAAACATATTGGCAAAGGTAAATTACATTTTTAAATCTTATTAAACTACTAATAGATTTAATAAAAAATAATAACTATTATTAATAACGCACAAATGAAAATTGGTATTGGAAATAATTTTATTCTAATAGACTAAAAAAATATTTGAAATAAATTACTTAGAGAGAACACAACTCAGACGAGAATCAATTAATAAAAAACAATTTTACAATTACTGTTCATATCTAAATTTCTTCTAGAAATTTCCTTAAAAAAATTGAATGTCTCTTGTACAAGAAAATTAATGTCTCTATCGGGATTGTTTAAACATACTTTTAGAAATTGTTGAAAACATTTAATTTGGTCACAAACAGGAGTAATGAAGTATAACTTACCGGTAAGTTTTGGGAATTCAGTAGTAGATAACTATGCATAGTTTTTTGGGTAGGATGAGCTCGGCCTTTTTGGTTATTATTTGATCTTGTGGTCCATTCTCCTAGTCGGTCATGAAAGCTTTTCTGGTATACATCTTCAGGCATGATGTCTTCAGAAGCTCCGGTTTACTCCGACATGCCAAATTACTTCAGCATAGAGTGATCTTGGATATATTATTGTTATCCAAGACCAACTAGAGAAACCAACGAACAAGATGTCCTTCAAACTGATCTCTGCCTTTTATACTCTCTAGAGGCCCAGTTTTCCGACTTCTGCGCATATCTTTTGTTTGTCAAAATATCCGTTGATAATCTTATATATTCTTTATAAAATTTATGTTACAAAGTCTCTATTTTTTTTCAGCATAATTCTGCCATCTTTAATTAGTTGAAATATTTTTACTTTCTCTTATCTAGATTGGTAATTTGTGTCTTTTGTTCTCTCCAATTCTAACTTTTATTTCTAATTACATAAAAAAAACCGAAAGAATAATTTAACTTTCATTGTACGTTATTTTTTTTAAAAAAAATTAGTCAAAAAAAAATCTAAATTTACTTTTATTTTTTAGCTTCTACCAAATGCCAATATATTTGTAACGTATATAAATAAACGTTACAATACCACCAGTGCCAGGAGATGAGAATAAAATAGGGGTTTACACTAATTTTATTCTTAAGTTTTTTTAAATTCATATTCGTATTTTTTTTTTTCCTGTAGTAGCGTGCTGATATATTGTGTAGACTCATTCACAAGCGACGTTCGGCTTTAACGCCCACTTTTAGGTCTAACATGGCAGGAATGGAAAATATTTCAACATTCATCTGTGTCCTATCCGCTTTAGTGTAATATTAACGATAAGAAGCCCAAGTTATAAGCACAAACGAGCATTGCTCATCGTTCTGAGTCTTACAGGGTCGTGGCAACTTGGTCCAACTTGATCCGCCTTCCCCTTTATTGGGATCTCTGCTAGAAATAGTCTGACAAGCATTTAAAGACGGTCTTATGTTCATATACTGCGGATAAGGACTCGGGGCTATGTTATTCCCCTCTTCAGTAACCGCCTACCTGGTCAAATACTTGTGACTTACGTCTACATCAGCCACGATCGTGCTTTTAGACATATATAAAAAAATATACATATATATTTTTTCTTTCTGGAAGTCATATTAAAAAAATATCTTCTTTCATATTTTAATAATCAGGGTTTAATTAGTTAGTTTTTTTTTTATAATTTTTTTCTTTTTTCAAAAAAATCATAATTTATTTTCTGGCTGTGAGTTTCTTTGAGTCATCATTGTAATGTTCTTTATCATTACAACTCATCTCAGGTTGTAGTTGTTAAATCGAAGCCCGAGTTGGGTCGCCATTGTAATGTTTTTCATTTTGCTAGGCCTCTACACGCTAATATAAACTGCGCGTGAGTTGATCAAGCTATGTCAAAAAAGAAGAAAGTTATATTTCTATTCTAAAAACATAGCTATATTTCCTGATCAACTCGGCCTACAATTATTGCTAAGTACAATCATGAGCTGACTCAGTTTTTAATTTCTACATGAGGGCGCCAGAGTCATTAGACCCACTGAGTCGGCGTCAAACATATTGTAACTCGTAAACTAAACAGAAAAAAAGTGCTTTTAAACTAATCGGTATTGCATCATACCGTAATGAGAACTATTTTCTCCTTTTTGATTATTATTTCTGGGCTTGTTTAAATACATTGGCAAGGTAAATTCCGTTTTAAATCCCACTAAACTAATAATAAATTTAATACTAAAAAAAAACAACTATTATTAATAACGCACAATGAAAAGGTTGATAAAAGTAAAATCTCTTTTATTCTAACAAACTAAACATATTTATAAGTTAAATTACGAATTAACTAAACAGGAAAGTACACACACACCAATCCAGATAATGAATCGATTAACAAAAACAGATTAAGCAATTAAAGCAATTTAATAATGTCCCAAGATCTTGTATAAAATTCTTTATTAGAAAGTCCCTTGAATACGAAAAGTCTATATCAGGATGGTAGTCTAAGCTTAGATAAATAATTGTTTGCAAACTTTTAAGTCACTATCAGGAAAATTTATTCTTAACTTACCGGTAAGTTCATGTAGGTTTATGGGATTCCAGATCATGAGAATTTCCATTGGTCTCTCCTGCCGGCGTCTTCCATTATTGTTCCGTTCTATAGCTGGAGAAAAGGCACGGTTGTAGTGACCCTTTTATTGCAAAAAGCGGTCTTCACAAGTCCCGTTTCCATGCTTGCGTGACAGCTTGGTACAGCAAGGGGCATACTTGTGTAGAAGTATATTTCTTGCCACAGGTTATGCTCGTGGAAACCTCCAACTTTCAGAGACATAACTAGAAGTTAAAGAGAAGACCCAGATTGAAGTTGTCATCTCCTTTTTATATCGCACTCCATTTTTGGAACTTCTGCGCACTCTTTTGTCTTTTTATCAGCGTATAAGATAATAATCTTATACACTCTCTCTTAAATTTAAGTTACAAAGTTCTCTTTTTTTTTAGCATTATTCTTCCATCTTTAATTAGCTAAAATATTTTTCTTTTAGCTTATACTTTTGGAATTCTTTTAATTTATCTGGATTAGTAATCTGTATGTCATTTATTCTTTCCAATTAGATAAAAAAAAATAAGAATGACAATTTTAACCTTCATTGCACATTTTAACAAAAATTATACTAATCAAAAAAAAATCTAAATTTACTTTTTTAGCTTTTACCAAATGCCAATATATTTGTAACGTATATAAATAAACGTTACAATATATATATATAATTGTCCAGCCTCAAGTAATGATTATGAATAATATAAAGATATGATTATATGCAATAATGGAATGATATATAATAGTATTATACATGAAGTTGTTTCTATATCAATTTTTTTTTTTTGACTTTATAAATACATATATTTTAGAATTTTCTTTAGCAAAATAGCAAAACTTTTATGAGTGTAAACTTTATCATATATTAGCCTTTAAGAGTACCAAACTTTCCATACAGTAGTGCCACCAAGTGCAAACCTTTGTAAACAATGGATGTAGGAAGGTTTGTATTAGATTTTAAGGTCTATGTGCAATAATCTCAAATCCAAGGCTTCTGACTATAAAAGCCACAAGCTAAACATCAGTCTGGGGAAGTTGTATGAGTAGACATTTGATAGGGATTTTATGCACAAACCAAAAGCCACAAACTAAAAATCTGTCTGGGGAAGTTGTATGAGTAGACATTTGATAGGGATTTTATGCATAAACCATCCTGCATCCATTGATTGAAAAGTCTTGCACTTAGTGGCACTATTGTATGGAGAGTTTGGTACTCTTATTAACAGAATGTGTAAACATATGAAATAGTGATCATGTGATGTTTGAGGGTTTTATGTAGCCTTTAGTTAAAATAGAATTTGTAATAAAATTAAATTATTTTCTATAATAATTATTATTTAAAATATTTCTAAAAGTATTTAAAAATATTAAATCATTTTAAAAGTTATAAAAATATTTAAATTATATCAGAATTTAGAAAGCTTATATCTGAGTCTTCAACTAGCATGAAAATTCCTGTTTCACTATGAGAATTTTTTAATCCTTAAAACTATTCCTATACAAAAAATTAAATTTATATTATTAATAAAAATATCACTGAAATAAATACAAATATATTTGAAAAGAAAAAAATAAGCTTTCAAATTAAAACTTATTTGTCATCTTGACATATATAATGTAGAAAGATTTCATTGCATTCTGCAAAGAATGACTGGATATTCAGAGTCTGTTTATTATCTGATTAAATATTACATCTAAAAACTAAAATGTAAGTTTATTATTTTTAAAAATAAATTGTTAACAAAAACAAAATTAGACTGAATGAGTGATTTTTGCAAAGCAATATGAATCAAAAACCGTTTTTATTGTGTGAAAAAAAATGGAATAAGTATTCACAAGGAATAAATAAAGGAGTATTTAAAGACAAATAATTATTGTTTAATTTATATTTTTATTTGTCCAATTATATCTAGAAACTTTATTTTGTAAATTAGGTCTGTTTTTAAGCCATAAAATTAATTTTATTTAATTTAATTAATTAATTTTTGTTTGTGAAATTTTATATATGTTTACAAATATTTGTATAAATAAAAAAATATTATCTAGTTGCTTTTCGTGAATAGTTTTGGGAATATAAATAAAAAAGTATTAACAGTTATAGTCAGTTGGAGTTGAAAGTCAATTAGATAAGTTTTGTGGTGAAAAAAAGAAAATCAACCTATCACTAAATAGAACTATTGTTATACAAATGAATTTTGCAATTTAATTCTACATTTTAGAGACTTGACTCTGCTTACTACCAATGTACACGATTTTGAAATAATGATTTAAAAACTTTTGGATTAGTTAGCAAAGAATATTTTTTCTTTAGATTTTTGGAATGAAAGCCTCAACAAATATTTCTACATAGAATTATTAGGCAAAAAAAAGATGCTGACAACTATTCTCTGTTAAATGCCCATAACTAGCCACAAATAAATGCCCGTCAATTAATAATCACTAAACATGGTTGTAAAGCCAATTTTTCTTTTTAACTTTCATGGACAAAATATAAAACAAGAAAAAATATTACAATCCCTGGCTAAAGGTCTAAAATTTAAATTTGTAAATATAGAGATTAAGTATGTCTGTTTATCTTTTTATTAAATATATTTAGCTAATATGTCTTACAAAACTTTAATTATTTACAAACTCCAGATAAGTTATATAATCTTTATTTTATTATGTTTTTTTTTTCAAAAATAATTACTAATAAAAAGTCATTTTCATTTTGGTAATAAACCTTATATATAATTATCATTATAATTAATAACAATTAAATCATGGCTAACTAAGCAAAATTTAATTTTTTACATATGTGACTTTCAGTTTGAATAAAATTTGTGGAAAAATAAAACTATTTTTAAACAAAATTAATATTAAACATAATTTTTTATGACATAGTTTAAATTATTTTGAAAACATTATATAATTATAAAAATGTTCATATTTCTTAAATAAAAACATGTGAAATTACCACTCTGAGGTATCATAGAAATAGCTAAGAAAAAAATTAATTTTTATTTAAATTATTTAAATTAAGCCCATTTTAAAAAAGAATCATTTTTAAGAATCATGTGCTCATTCTTGTATTTGCATAATAATTCTCATTCATAATTAAAAATTATTTATATATTTTTTATATTCTTAAGTTAAATTGTAAAAATAAACTTTATTATTATTATTTTGTTGATCAAATAAACATTGTTTTATTAACTCTTTGTATTTTGTTTTGTTCTCTGCACTCTAAATTTGGGATATTTTTGTAATTAACATATGATTGGTTTCATATTTTTATACTAATGTAGCCTACATTATAGTAAGAAATATATATGAGTGTTATATAAGTAGTTGCTTTATATATCCATCAATTAGCATTATATTTCAGTGTCATTAAATATAACAGATTATACTATTCTTGCATTAAAAAATAAAACTGATGATAGGTGTCTGATGAAAAAATATATCTTTATTCTAATTAGTAAAAACAACTGGTTCTACAAGATGAAGTGAAGTAAAACCACACATAAAATATACAATTATAATGAATCCCTATGGGGGGGGGGGTTTAATTTGTAACTTTATATTCAATATATATATAAAATCATTTACAAAATAAATTAAAAAAAGTGTTAATTAATGAATAAACATTTAATAAGCATATTATCAGAAAAAATACTAACCTACAGCTTAAATATACTTTATAAAAACATTTTGTTAGCTATAATTTAAAAAAAATTATAATTTTTTCATTAACAGCCCACCATTTTGCTTCTCGTATAGCTGCAGAATCACTTTTTCTAAATCATGATTTGTTAAATTAAAATAAAATGAAAGTCAAAAATTAACCACAATACAGATTTTAAAATTTTAAAAAAAATTACTTAACAGTGTACAATTTAAAATTTATTTTTGATACACTTTATGTTTAACTATTAAAGTTTTTTTATTTTTGTAATTTCTAACCACTAAGATAGGGGTCCCCAACCTTTTTGCACTTAAGAGCACATTCTATAATACCGGCCAGGTGGCGGGCACCATTTATTTTTTCAATGTAAATTTATAGTTGGATATTGTTGATAATACACATAATGTACAAAAAAATATTCATTTCAAAAATAAAATTTTAACATATAATTAACGTTTGTATTTTTACACTGTAAAAGTATAGTATGCCCTACAATTTGATTACAATATAATACAATAATTTATAAGAAATTTTAAAAATTAAATTTATTTGTATCAGATAAATAATTTGTTATCGTGTTCGGATAGTGGCGGGCACACATAAAATGGTCTGTGGGCACCATGGTGCCCGTGGGCATAGGATTGGGGACCCCTGCACTAAGAGAATGAATTTTTTAGGAGCATTTTTTTCAAATCATACTTTATTTTATATAAATGCAGTGAAATTAAATAAAATATAGGTAAAGAAAGTAATGTACTATTGATTGTTGTAGTTTTAACAATGTATGTAAAATGATTAAATCTTATTTTTTTCTTTTGCTGATCTATGTTTACAATAAACCCAATTATTATCTTGAATAAGTCACAAACAAATTATAGAATTAATGATTTAAAATTGAAAAAAAATATATTTTAAACTTATGTTTAGTAACTTTTGACATATAAAGTTGATTATTAGCAATCATTTCCCCCCTCAATTGTCATATTTTTGTCATAGGCAAAATAATGTTTGTAAGAATTTAATCCATAATATTAATTGAATGAATATAGTTTAGCTAATGTACACATTTTACAGTGAAATATTAATACACTTTGTTGTTGTACCCGATCAAAATATGTTTTTGATTACTATGCTAAATGAAAATATTTTTTTTGTATTTTGTAGGAATTAAATATGAATACCATCTTTATTTTGGATATAGCATAAATAAAAGCACTGATTGTCCTGCAAAGACACTGGATGAAAACTAAATATAGTTCATCAGTTGGATTTTAATTCTCTAATCAATACATATTGTAGACTTATTAAAAAAAACACTACCATACATTTGTCATATGAATGTCACTATTTTATTTTCAGAAGGTGCAGTTTTACTATAGCCACTCTCCTATGATATCATCAATTTTATAAAATGACTGCCATTTTTGATTGTCATTTTGAAAAAATAATAGTTATATTTCCAAAAACTATCTAAATATTTTTAATACCTGTAGGAATGAATAATTGACTGTGGATTGAAATAGTAAATGCAAATTGATGATAATCACTATGGGAAATTCTTACACAAAGGGTCATCAGTAATTTGGCAAAGTTGAATAATGAAAGTTATTGTTTTACAATGCTGGACTGGTATTTTCTGTAATCAGACAAATTAATGTTTGATTCATGACTTTTTTCATATTATTTGTTTTTAATATATTAATGCAGGGGTTTATATCCAGACAAATCTCCAGGAATAATGATAATAATTAATGAAAAATAAAGTTAACTTCTCAGTCATTTTATATCTTTTAATTTGCCTATAAATATAAATCAATAGCTTGTTTCCAAACAGCCAAGGATTTTTCTTTCTTAATGATTAAAATAAGGAGGTATGTTGTACATTTTAATCCAATTAAATCATTTGTTGGTATGTTTTTTGATTAAAAATTTATGGAATTCTATTACTTTGTTTTCAAATTGAAAAGTTAATATTATAATATATTTATTAAGGGGTTTTTTTTAAAAGAGCAATCTGTTTTGTGTAATTTTACAATCTTAGACTATAGCAAATTGAAACAATAAATTGTGCAGGATAGTTTTAACAAATTAATTCCAGTCATGATTTTCTATTTCCAAAATAATTCTTACTTTATATTTTTGGAAAATATATAATTAATAAACTAAACAATATACTGAATAATAAAGCTATGTCTACATACAAATAATGGCACTTCATCTTCTATACTTAGTTTATAAAATGAGTAATTCAGTCTTCTTTGCAGGCAATCATTGAATATATTAAGATATATTCTATATCTATTCATGAATAGTTTCAATAATTGTATATCCCTTCTTTCTTTTGATTTAACATAAAGAAAAAATACTAAAACAAGTGTACTGTCATGAAACCAGTCATCACTAGAAATCTTTCCCTAACACAATTTATAAGGGGCATATATCTTATTTTATACATTTGTTTAATTTGCAATATATTAATTAGTTAATTTGAGTGTTAATATGGCAATAGCAAATTTCACAATTACAGCCTTCCCTTTTTGACTGACAATGTTACTTAGTTACAAGGGAATTATAAAAATAGTTAATAGAAATAATCCCTTGTAACTAAGATATTATCTTACTGTTTGAAAGATACCATTACTACTCTTTCATAATACATAGCATTTGCATAAACTTTAAATTAAACATAACTCAAATTATATGTAAACAAAGGGAATAAATAACACTCCCCAGGCTATGAATTTACACACACATATATATATGTACATTGTTTATACAGGCTATATTTTATTCATTTATTATTAATGAGTTTTAAGAAGTAAAAATATGTGTCTCTTCTATTTTTTATTAAATATAATGTCTGTGATGTGAACAACAACTAAAGCCATTAATATAGTTTATTTATTAATATGCCTTTTTCTTTCTTTATTTATTTATTAAACACAATACTTGCTTCATGAATAAAAAGCAGAAGCAGTTAATATTTTTTATTTATTACTTAATAAAATGAACATGTAATCTATAAATAATTTACAATTTTAAAGTTATTTAAACTAAGTAGGAGAAAAATGAAGCCTTAAATTTTAAATTGATTTGACTGTTTTATCAATTTAAAACTTTTAAGCATTCACATTATTTCAGTGCAATTAAATATAGTTATTTTTCAAAAGCTATAGTTAGTTTTTCTACTGTTAAAGGAAGCTGTATTTCCATGTATAAGTGCATATAAATACAATTTTGGTTTCATAATTTATTCATTCAGTATATTGAATGTTCAATATAGAAAATAGAGGGATTTGAACTTAGGATTTTCAGTTCTGGTTCTCACCTGCAATGCTGGAGACACTGTTTGCTAAAAAAGTTTATTAATCAATTTCTCTGGATCAATTACTAAGCTAACGATTTTATTAGATGATATGAGGTAAGATCCAACAGAAACTTTGGTACTATGATTGTAATAACAAACATACCCATATTGATGAATGCAAATTTTTTTACATTGGTTGGCTATATAAATTCTTTTTTTAGTAAATATAACTCAGACATATATATTGAAGTTTAAAAAGTTACAAAAACTACCTTTTCTAAAAAATAATAATTTAATTTTGAAGTCTATTTTTTTTTTTTGATTTGACAAGTGTCAAAAATATCTTTCATAAAACAAATACTAGTATAAAGTCTGAGGAGGTTTTTTTTAAATCGAATTTCTGATTTGCCTTTTAAAAAATACTGTATTCTGATATTTAAAATATAAGTATTAAGAATTATGCCAAGAACTTTTTTTAGAGAGAACCAAAAAGTTAGTTTTTATTATTTGTGATTATTAAAACAAAGTAGACATAGTCTAAATCTTTCTAAGATAAGAATTCATTTTACAAAAGGTATTAGTTAATATATTATATGTACATATGGATAAACATACTGCAGCTATAACAATAGCTATGCTACAATGCAGAGAAAAAAAAGTGTATTTAATAAAAACTCATGTGAACTGACTAATAAATATATAAACTGCCATTTTCATGACTGCATGTATATGTGCTAAACTGACTAATAGATATATAAACTGCCATTTATATGACTGCATGTATATGTGCTTAACTGGAGAAATAAAAGTGTAAATTGCCTAAAGGTTAAAAGAAAACTTCATTTATGCACATTAGTAAAGATTATTAAGTATTATTTTTGTAATATGTGAGAAATAAGGGAATAATAATAATAATACTGTAAAGGAAGGAAGAAAAATGGTCCATACGCAAAAGAATTGCATAGTTTTATTTAAAAAAAGGAAAAAAATCTAAATACAAACCTTATTTAATCTGCCTTTCAACTGGAAGTTTTAATTAAACAACTTGTCCATTTTTATAAAAAAAATCTGATGATGGATTTGAATCTAGTATTAAAATTTTAGAATTAATATCAGTTTAGAAGTTACAATTAAAAAAATTAAAAGTCAGCAGTGAATTTTTCTTCTTTCTATATTAACAAAATGTAAAGAAATAAATAAGGAAAAAGATAAGCTATTTTTTCTCTTCTTTTTTTATTTATAAAAATGTACCAAAATTTGTATCCACAACATGTTTTGGAGAGAGTAAAGAGAGTTTTTTTTCAAAAAATATATTGTTGTAATAACACAAAGGATCATATATCTTCTATCTGGTGATGTATATGTTGTTTGAAAACCATGATATTTGAACATCACTTTGGTATAAATAGATCAGAAACAAGCAACTATGTATTATTATTAATATTCTAATTTTAGGAGCCCAACAGTTCATTCTGTATTGTTTTGCATTAGAATGCAGTCTACTATTGAAGCTGTGTAGCAATAATCCATGTTGAAAAGAGAAACAATAGCTGATTAAAACTTTTTTCATTATAATCTGTATTTTACTGACTGTTCTTAAAGTTTTTTCAATATTATAGTTATAAGAATCAGCATAATGGAATTTGTTTAAAAGAAAACCATCTACCATATGTGGCTAGATAACCAAAAACCACACCAGTTAAAAATGCTTGGAAAATACAGTTGGATCCAGAAATAAGTTCTGAATTTTGAAAAACCAGCTTGTGCAATGCTCCTATAATGCTGCAAAGAAAGAAGTGGATAGTGCTGTATAAATTGCTCCAATGCTTACAGATAGTATACCTTATAGAATGCCACCAGAGATGCTGCATTTACTCTCTCTCTCTCTCTCTCCCCCCACCAGTGTTCAAGGAGAAGTTTATCATCAGAAAAACTAAGGAAGACAACAATAAAATATTAAAAGAATGATACCTGAAAAACAATGGTTAAAATTTTTATTAAAATATTATTAATCATTCAACTTATTATTTATTTGAACCAAAATTTACAATATTATGGTATACATCTTGAATATAAATGATTACATATCTTTGATATTATAGTATCCAGGTTTAAACCCAATTTCTGTCTACCTATTTTAAAAGATACAATTACAATACATTGTACTAATATAAAATGGAAGCAATGAGAAGAACATCATTATATACCCAGATTGATGTACCAATCTATCATGGAATGAAAATTGTATAAATTACAAGAGAAAACTCTCTGGTATGTCCTATGAACTAAAGCGTTTAAAAATTATAATTTTAAATTCTACACCATTATAGATGTACCATGCCCAAAAGAAAGAGACTTTCCAAAATCAAAATAAATATTTAAAGTTTGTAATATAATAAAAAATATTGAAGTAAAAAAAAAAAAGATTCTATTTATATGACTTGGCTTCATATCGTCAATTTAACTAATACAATTTAAATTAAAATAATAATAAAGAATACTACCTCTTATTGATGTCCTGACAATTATAAGATAAGAACTCAAAATAATATTAACCAAATAATATAGATGTATAATGAATATACACAACAATGTTTAGCAGATTTTATAAATAAGATGATCTAAAAATCATACTAATATAATATTCAAAAATCTATTAATAAATTTATAATTGATATTTATTTTAAATAACCCTTAAGCTGCTATGTGTTAAATTTATGCAGTATTTTAAAAGTATAAAATATTGGTATTAACACCAATGAACAGTCATAAAATGTTAGATTAATCATCAAACATCAGTAAATGTAAATGTTAATATTACTCTAGTTGAAGTTTATTTATCCATGTTTATTTCTCAAATATAGATTCTGATTGTACACTTTGTATTTTATTATGATAAATAAAATTTAAAATTTCAATTTATTAATAATAATGATAGTTTATTTATAATAGATAATAAAATAAAGGATATACTAAAGAAACTTAAATCTAACATGATATATCATGTTGTATATGTCCATACTAATAAGTATTGCAGGACATAGCACTTATTCCAAAATCAAAGGAAAATATTCATTCTATGAATTAATATTTAACAAACAAATATGAAATTATAAAATAAATCATAACTTATTACAGTTTAATCACCATCAAGATATTGAGGAAACCTTAACAAATCATCAGACCAAAATCTATTTAACTATTATTTATAAACTTTAGAAGACTTGGAATTTTTCTTATATTAAATATACATCTAAACATTCATTCACATACAAAACATACATTAAAATGACATTTTTCTAAACATAAATGTAATGGTAAACATTAAATGAAATCAAATGACCTATAATCATGATGAATATTCATTATCCATAGGTTCTATTGCACCTTAGATTTCTTTTACCAAGTTCAAAATATAATTAATCAAAATCCAATAATTAAAGTGCAAATTTCAAATAGGAAACAGCATAATGTTTGAAATTTATTCCATTGAACTGATGATTAATAATTTCCAATAAAATATTAAAGTGCATTAATTCTTTTAAATAATTGTTATTGCATCTTAAGATATACATATCTTTGTGGTTTTAATTTTATTAAGATATATACATAATCTTATAATTGAATATTTATAAATATAATAATCAGATATATGTAAAGGAACTTTAAAAATTTTATCCACTTAGGAGCGCTTTCACCTATCCTCATAGTCTTTGTCAACTAACACTTTGAAAGGCTAACCTTCCCACAATTCTGTGATATTAACACCTGCTGCTTGCCTGTTGATTAAGTTTTGTTTGTATTTGTATATTAGCATAGCTTCTGTTATTTTCCTTTTGTTGTTATTTTTCAATTTGCAATATTTTTACATTATTATAATTGAAGTTAAAACCATAAATACATGACTTATAATAGTCATAAAAAACGGATGCTAAAACATTATTATTTACTTTGCAATTTTGTTTCATTTTCTGAATCCTTTTTAATAACAGCAAATACTCTTTACTTCTTTTTTCCAATGTACATCTCGATTCCCCTATATATCCATTACCATATCTAAATATCCATTTATAAATTAAACAATTTTTATTTATAAATGAGGTTTTATCTTTAGAGTTATTTATTGATTTGTTTAATGTAGGCGGTGCGTAAAATGCAATGCCACATATACCTTTATAAATTTTCCTTATAAAATTTACGGTGCTGATATAGTACGCGCTCAGCGGCCAATGGCCACCAAGCACGTACTATATCAGCACCCATTCTCCCATCTTTGAACAAAACAACTGATGTCATTTTCTTTTAGTTTTCAATTTTAACTTTCAATTTCTATATGAAACTCAAATGCTGATAATAATTAATCTGTTTAAAATATATTAATCTCCAAATTTCAATGATAAAGCAATTTACAGAATTCAAATTTTACTTAAAAAAATTATGTATATTTTTACATATTTGTAGCTTTTTTTTTTTAAAGAAATTGTTCTTTTTTAATTATTCGATACTTTATAAACAAATGTGCGAATATATTTCATTTGATAGAAGTTTTATTATATTTAAAAAAACGACTCTTTAAGACTCACCAGATATAATAGAATCTGTAAGCACATTTTTAATACTACAGAAGAAAAAAAAGCTCTGTGACTAGATGTAAAACTGGTTTCTTCAGACATTCACTCTATAACAAAAGTAAATCAGAAATCGTTAATAATCTTCTGTGCAGATTTAACTTTTATTTCATCCAGAAATATTTCATTTTTAGTAAATCATATTATTAATGTTGTTTGGTTTCTACCACCAGATCTTGAATATAATTTTCTTGATGCATATTACTTTATTTTTTCACTTCCACTTTTTCCCTGTCAAATTCATTATATATATGGAATAAATATAATGTCATGTGAAATTTACCCAGTTTATTTTAAATAATAATTGAACTGTTTGACCATATTTTAGATTTTTTTTATATAGAATCGTCAAGAACAATAAAAGCCAGAGAGCAAACTTGAATCAGTCTATATATTTTAATATAAATTGATTTTAAAAGAATTGATATTAAGTATATAGAGTTGACTATTTCACTCATTTCTAAAACTCTGCAATAAATAAACAGTTATATATGTAATATTGAATTTCAAAAATCTTACACTTAAATATAATTATTATTTAAAATAGACTTGGGAAATTTCATATGCCATTATATTTATTCAATATTAAAGTATTATTTATCATTAACACACACACATATATATATATATGTCAATAAATCATCTCAAATTGTTATCATCAAGTATTATAATTATTTCTTCCAGTACAAAAATAACAATTGACTCTCTTATTCCAAAATCCATATAATTACATAAAAAGTTTAAATACTATTAAGTGATGAACAAATTGTCATGCATTTATAATTCAAAGTCAAATTCAGCAATGGTAGTTAGCAGTAATAGCATAGAATATATATTGTAACGGGAAGAAGGATGGATTTGTAACAGAAAGAAGTAGACATTTGTAACAGAAATAATAATAAATTCATAGGAAATGATCCATTATTAACATATATGTTTATCTAATCTGTTATTTGTAACAGTAAGTAAACATTGTCACAGTATAGATAAATAGATGAGTGATGAAATGATAGTTGCCATAATTCAATAACTAAATATAACATTATAGCCCGATTGCAACTATCCTAAACATTAATTCTGTCACATTAGTAATGAAATAAATAAATTATCTCATTTCTCCATATAAAATAACAACAATGACAATTAAAACTATCATCATTAAAGATTTAATAATATCTAAATATTGGGGATGTCATTTGAACAATAAAATATACTGGCCATTGTCATCAAATAAAAGAATATTAAATATAGCAACTGAATAAAAGTACCCACTTTGAGATTCCTGGAGTGCATTATGCTTATCTCCCATACTAGGTTCTTTTAACAAAGAATCCTTCCTATTCTTCTTTCCAACCATATAAGACCATTCATGGTCACATGCACACACTGGTGCTATTCATGACAACTTATAAAATATATATTATATAAAGTTAATATTATGAAGTTGGAAAGGGATTATATCACTCTTTATACAGTTTAGCTAAGTATATGTGTTTTCCCACGAGCGCCACTAGATTGTTTTAAATCTAGATAAATATCTGTTTAGAGTGTACTGAGTTCAAACTCATTCGGTACATTTTTATCACACATGACTTGGATGACTAATGAAAAAAAAATGACATTCTTATATTTTATCTATATCGATAAAATTACAAGATCCCAATATTACCAAAATTTATATTATAGATCAAAGATTCTTATAGACATTGCTAGCTCATTTACATATATTGATGAACAGACATGTATAATCCTATTAATGGCTTCTAAACAAGCATGTGAAGACCATTATTGATATTGATGGCCATTTAGCTAGATTATTTATCATAATATAAAGGTGATAATGATGATGATAATAATGATGAATGATAATAATAGTGATATCATAATAATAATGATAATAATAGTGATAGTGATGATACCAGCCATAGCTTATTAATAAACTCACAACAATAAATTTATCTTTATAAACTTATAGGCATCTATTAAAAATTATCCTATTTCAAACGGGGATTTAAATATTACATTTACTAGCATTTATATAAATTTATAGTTATTTACTAAAATACTTTAATAGTTAAAACTAGGATTTAATAATACTAGTGATGATGATTGATCATCATGAATCTCTTTGCATAATATTCAACTTTCCACAAACCCCTATTTATTAAAATATATTAATTCTGTTAACCGTTAGATTGAGTGATTATAATTTATTAATGATGATGATGGCAATCATAACTCTTATATAGTATTATTTGAAACATTTTAACCAATAACACGATATCCATTTTTGATGAGGATGATCAAAACTCATGGACACAACCCAATTTTAGCCTTTCCACTATTGAACTATAATTATTAAAATTTGGTTATTATCAAGCTTAATCCTTAAATACCCAAAGATAAATTAACATTCTAGTTTACTTAACCTTTTGCGAGTGCTTAATATTTGCAAGTGATTGCTCAATATTTACAAATGATAATAATTAATAACTGTGAGCAATGATGATGAATTAAAATGATAGAATCAAGACAAGAAAAACACAACAATATTTTTTAATAAGAACTCGGAAAACCAATTAAGATATATATAATTATATTTTATTAATACTATTACTCTTTCTTTCTTTCTTTAAAATCAAATCAATAATTAAATAAATGGCTTATTATTACATTAATTCAATACAAAAATTAATATAAAAATTTATATAAGCACAAGCAAATAAACTTAATATATAGGTTTGTCATTTCTGGATATTTTAAAATAAGCTGGCTTAAAAAAATACATTTTATGGAATGCTTACTTAAGTCTTTCCTAACTTATTATATCATAAAATAAATTTCATATGTATCCTGTGTGTTTTATTTCACTTCCATTCATATGTAAGCCTTGCTTTATAATTTCTCATATTTCAACTATTTATATATAACCTATTCCTTGACATGTTTGTATAAGCAGTTACACATGCACACATTCGGTAATGTTAACATATATGTTTAAAACGTATACCCACAAATTACATATATAAAAATATTTTTTGCAACCTTTTAGCAAAATAAAATAAAATACATGATATTAATTTTAATATGCAACAAGATAAAATAAAAAAAAAAACATTATAAATGCATATATTTATAGGTTGCTCATTATCATTAACAACTGAAGAACAATTAAAAAAAAAACATTTCAACATTACAATATATAATAAAAAAAAAATGAAAAATTTAAGTTTAAAGATTTAAACTATGTTTGTGCTATGTTGTGTGATATTGCAAATAACTATAGATAAACAAGTCTTTAATGTTTCTGTATCAAAAGAAAAATTGCTTTGACCAGTAAATTAAGGTTTACTTTTAATAAGTAAGAATAAAAATCTGTTAAAGAAAGTTCATAGTTACCCGATCACTTTCACTTCTTATAAATGTCCTGAGTTTGAATTTTCAAACTGCTTGTCTTTGCTCCATAAAAAAGAAAGTTATTGCAGGTACTGTTAAGATAAACATGAATCAATTGACTTGCTTGTTTCTTTAATTCTAAAATTATTTATTGTTGATTGGCTTCCTTCTACCATTTTAAAAAAAGCTATTATAAATACTTTTTAATAAGTATGTACTGGTGGATTTGCTTGTCTCTCCCATTTCTAAAAAAATAATCGCTGTAGACACTTTAGATGACTGAGGTAAACTTTAACAAAAATTTGATTCATGGCTTCAAACTTGGCTATATATGGATTTTATACATTTTCTCTTCCTCTTCCTTCATCTTCTCCATTCATCCAAAGGTAATGAGCCTTTAATAGACCAGGAGCCAGAAAAGAAGCATTTCATATAGCTTGTGTGGTTGGCTTCAAACTCTTTCATTTTGTTGGTTATTATTTGATTGGTATATGAGTCCACAGTAGATTAGTGATTTTAACTCATTCTGTATTAATCAGGAAGCAGAAAAAAATGGTTTAGCAATGCAGAGTCATGGTATTATACTCAGAAAAATATGTTAATCTCATTTCATAGAATTGTCAATAACCTCTTCTTATAAATTCAATTTTGTTCCATTTTCCCTCTTTTTTCAATATTAATATTTCTGGGAATTACTTGTATATCCGCACATCTTCGTCTATTTTGACTTTATACAAGAGTCTTTTCCTTCTTTTCCCTTTTTAAATTTTTAAAGAGTAAAAAAAAAATCAAATCGCCCACTTTCTTCCTTTTTTTTTTCCTTTTTTCAACATTAATAACGAGGAAAAAATTGAGTGAGAGTTACATCTCTGTTTAATAATTACATCTCTCTTTAATAATAATGACTGAGTGACTGTCTATCTCTCTAAAATAATCATACCGAGTGTCCTTTAAACATTTCTGTTTAATAATAAGGTAAAAAAAACTGAGTCATTTACATCTCTGATTAATAATACTGACTGAGTGATTGTCTGTCTCCCTAAAAAAATAATACTGACTGAGTTACATCTTTCTCTAATAATAATGATACTGAGTGTCCTTTAAACATTTTATTCATTTATATTGCCAATCTTTGGTCAAAGAAACTGACCACCTTCATATCTTATCTTGAGATAAAAGACAAAAAATCAGAGTTTGACAAGTTGATGTACTATCGCGATTTTACCAGAAAATTAATAATCACCTTTTACTTCCTCAAAGCACCTCTCTCTTTTAAAAAAAAAATCTTAGATACAGATAAAAACAATACAACAAAGCTGGCAATCTATAGCCATTACAAATAGGTGTTAAAAACGTTTTGTGTTTAAACAGACGTTCCCATTCTTTCACACTCTTTTGCACATGTACATTTTCAAATCCCAATCTCTTATCTAGATCACTTTATTTGACACTTTCTTTCTAATCTGCTTTATTTTAACCAAAAATAAAACTAAATAACTGAATATATTAATTATTTAATAAGAAAAATAACATATTAAAATATCATTTCTTACAACATTATATCCATTCACCACTTATTAATTTATCAACTATATATTACACATACAATATACGTACACATAAATCTATATATATAAAAGAAAATTTTTTTTAAGTAATATATCTGTGTGTTTGAAATGAGTCATATACATACAATATATATAATCACTCTTCCAATAATAAAAGAAATATATATATATTGTGACCTGAATAGGCACAAGAAACCAATTGTAATTAAATAGCACTGTATCAATAACAGCTGGTTACATGTAACTAAAAAAAATGAAATAACCTGAAATTTTCAAATTCTTTTTTTCATCAATAATCTAAAACTATGTTTAGAAGTATTTGCAGATATTATTTGAAAGTTTTGAGATAGTTAGTATTTTTTGACGAATATTTAATGACAGACAGGGGGTGGCTTGTCACAGAAATTGCCAGTGTATAGTTTAAATTGATCCCGTTTTATCTTATTTGTCTACAGGACAGTGATTGATATTTTGTTTTGGTGATTTTCTGGTTTAGTTGTTCTTTGATACTTCAATCCATAGTGTAATTAGTGCAGTATATTTGGTTTATCATCATTGAAACTTTTATTTTGATTAGACTGTTTTAGTACTTGTAGCACAGCATATGTGTGTGCATGTATGTTTCTGCCATCTTTCAACTTTATTGTTCATTCATATACTTAATTAAACTACCAAATATTATGTTTCACAGTAAAATATTTAATTTCATAATCAATATTGTGGATAACCAGTTAAAACCCATTTTAAATGAATTGATGAATCAATGGACAAATGAATTGTCAAATAGATAGCACACTATCAATTATTTTATTTGCTAAAATAATTATTTTTTTGTTACTTTAGAAATGCAGAATATTTTATTATTGTTTCAATTTAATTTTTTTTTTTTAAAGACAAAATGATTTTTTTTATTTTCCTTTTTCAAGTCAGAAAAGGTTATTGCATATTTGCAACTAATTATCTCAGTACAGTAGGAGGGATGACCTTTGTTTTAAAGTTGAACTTTTGAGTGACCATTTGATTGGTGGAAGAAACAGATGGCTAAGTAATAATCAGATATAAAAGGTGGGGGGAGTACTTTTACAAAAAAGTTGGCTTTTCTGTTATTACAACAATTCTCTCTCCATAAAGGGTTTTTATTACTACAATTTTTCTCTACAAATTGGTTTTTCCATAATTCAAACTCAAAAGTACAAAATTATTATAATTTTCTGGATGAAAATAGTTAAGAACTTCTTTGGAAAGTAAAGACTAGGATGAAGAAGTAAACAACTTTAAAAACAAGGTATGTCTTTCTCTATATTCTAATTGACCAATTTAGATTTAAAATCATCATTTGAGATGCATATATGTGTCTATATTACAAATTTGATTTCCCTAAATTTAATCTCTAAATATTAAAGAAACAATTAAAATGTGTGTCTATATTTCAAGTTTGATTTGCCTAATTTTAATCTCTAACATTAAAGAAATAATTGGAATGTGTGAATTTTGCTATTCTGGAAAGTTTATGCTGAACTTTTTTATGAAACATTTCAAAGACTCTGTATTAACAATTTCTACTAGCTATCAAGGAGTAAAGTTTTTAAAAAAGGATGTGTTTATATAATTTATTACAACATGCTTTATTATTATTATTAACAAAAAATATACTTAACCATTTGCATCTTTAGAATCGAGGAACAGAATGTGTGACACATATAATTGATGAATCAACAAATTATGTTTAAATGTGCTTATAACTGAATGAGTGGAAGAGCATGGATATTAGATGTGAACACCCTTATTTTATTGTTTTCCTTGTTTATATTTGATTTGCTATTAAAGTATATTATCAGTAAACTTATGTAGACTTAAATGGATATCATGAACTAATAAGCTATTTGCCTGATGGATGATCTTTAAGAATTTAGCACAAGTGCCTTGAAAAATGTAATGAATTAATTAGTAAATTATTACTAAACATGGGTTCACTTCCCAGCCAATGCTTTGATACATGAAAAAAATGCAGTAATAAATGATTTACTTGCCATTCCTAAGTGCCTGGCATTCGATATTGCCAGCAGTTTCAGTTAGCTATTGCTAAGAACTTTTGAAATGCTCTTTAATTGGATCCAAATGTTTATTGTCTCCCCACAGGAAATTGTTATGTGTTTACTAATATCTATTGTTATACAATTATCATCATCATTTTGTGTATGACCAAGATGAATTATTTGTGGACTGTGTAAACAAATTTATGTTCCAGCTAAAAAAAAAATAATGATTATTTTTTTGTTAGCATATGACAGATAGTAGACCAATTATTTGTCTTATATATTTTTATTTAATTATTATTTCTTTCTTCAAGAATGTCTTGGAAAATTATAATATGGAGAAATATTGTACTGGGTAATTAATTATTATTTTAATATAATTTTTATTGTGTACATTTGTTTCTATATGCATATGTTGGTGATAGAAATATTTGTTTGCTATCAGGAAGCTAACAGCTAATTTTGAGAAGGGGTAAATGCATACAAATTATTATTTTATCTTTGCATTTTAAGAAATTATGAGGTCCATTTCTTAATAATTATTTTGCTTCAAATTTAAAGATTTGTTGTTTGTCACAAATCAAACTTTTATTCCAATTTATTGAAATAATGTCAAATACACTAAAGAGTTATTTTATCTTTGCTTTGTTAGAAATGATGAGGATTATTTAGTAATAATTATTATATTTCAAATTTAAAATATTATTATTTGACAGAAATGAGGGATTCATTTTTTAATTAACTTATTAATTAATGTCATTACACTATTTACTTATTGAGTGTAATTTGGAATTATTTTATGCATTATTATGCATGTATACCTGTCTGTTGTATAATCCATTTATATAATTGCTGAATTAAAAGTTGATTAACTTATTTTTCCAATCGGTTTTGGATGGTGTGATGTGCCAAAAGAAGTGGAAGGATTAGGGATTTATTTAAGAGTGAATTTATTATTTTTTTATGCTTAGATTGAAATGTATTTTGTGGCTATAGAGAAAGAAAGCTTTTATGATATATATTGTTATAGGGATTGAGAGAACTCTCCCACAGTTTATTGAAATATTTGTCATGAGTGGATTATATTTTCCAGATTAAGCAATTGCGTGTTATGATGATTATATTGTGTGAAGTAAAGTGGTGTATTTCCCTTGTTTTTCAGTGATGAGACAAAGTCCACACCAGTATTTAAGACTTTGAATTAAGCTAGGGAGTCACTGTGTTTTGTTATTTAAATGATTAGAGTTAAAAAAGTCTTCTTGTCCCTCATGTACTCATTTGGAATGTTTTCCCATCATTTATTCATGGCCAAGTGTAATGTAGTTTGCTAATAAAAAAAGAAAAAAGGTAGAATTGATTTCTTTCACAGAACATCTGAAGTAGAATTAGTGTTAAAGTTTGGTTGGTCATGGTATCATCTGTATTATGGTATTATATTACAATTTCATAAGTAAACTGATTGGATATAGCTATGTTAATTATTTTATAACACGTAACACAATTCAGATGCATGCATAAAATACTATTAATTCTGAAGGTATGGAAAAAATCTATCATTGATTTGTAAGTCTTAAATCAACATTTCAAATCATATCATGCTAATTATTTTAAGTTTTATATCATCAATTCTCAGAATGATTCATCCTCATTTTGAATGAGCAAGCAAAAGAAAAGAAATTGTAGCTAGTTAATAGTTATTTAATTGATTTATGAAGGATAGCTTGACCTCTAACTCATAGATTTAAACCCATATTGTATTTTGATGTTTAACTATCCCAGGGTTGATTTAGTTAGCAGAATGTTAGAGTTAGCTAATAGTATATGTGTATTTTAAGTAAAAATACCAAGAAGTTTAATTTCATATTTTACTATTTTAGTGCTAGTGTTTATAAGTGTTTCTTTCTCATAAGCATATTAGAACTGATTGATAGCTTATGTATATTTGAAATAAAAATACCAAGAAGTTTAATTTTATATTTAATCATTTTAGTGTAGTATTAATAAATGTTTCTTCTCACTGACTCATCAGAATTGACTGATAGCTGGTATATTGTTGGAATAAAATACAAGAAGTTTATTTTAACATTAGTTACTCTCATGTAGACTATTCAGTCATTGATATCAGAATTATCCAAAACATGTATTATGTGTAAATTAGAAATGCAAAATGTTTATTTAGTTATATCTTGTAATAAATGTTTTATTTATTTAAAAACTTTGTTCAGAGTTCTTCTTTGGCATGCATTCATGGTCTATGTTTCCACACATTCACACACACTTACATATCGAATATGATATGATTGCACTCTATAATTTAATGACAAACATGTTCAGATCTGATGATGTTGTTTTCTTGATCCAAACACTATATGAAATGTTTGACTAATTGATGATTCTCTGGAAATTTTAGTATTCAGTTATTATTTAGATGATGAATTGAAATCAAAATGTACCCTATTTTTTTCATTGTCTAACTACTATTATTTTATTAGAATAATGCTTAGTTTATGTCATTACTTTTATGATGGTAATCAGTAGTTATTGTAAAGTATGGATTTAAAATTAAGCCATACAATAAATTAATTCCCTGAGATATTCCCTTATTATTTAGATTACACATTCATTTAGTTATTTATTTTAAATTACTGTACAATAAAAAACAAGTAGTGCTTTATTTTTATTTTGTAGTTAATTTTAACTTAATATACAGTAGAGGTAGTTAGTACTGCATTTTTATTTTATTAATTTAATTCTATCACACTGTAAAGGTTGTTTGATGCATTTAGATGATGGGAGGAGATGGGGTTAAACTATAACTTGTAAATTTAAATGGTGGAACTTTACCAATTTCAATTATTTATTTATTTTAAAACTTAATAGATATTTTATCTTTCAAAAGGAAATTTTATTCACAAACCATAAGAATCATTTACAAAAAGAAGGATATTTACATATCAATCTCAAAGGAGACCAGTCAACAAAATCAGAGGTTACGCTTGTATATATAAATAAAAAACAATTAATTTCGTATCAATTACATTAAGACATTAGTTATCACCAGAAATTGAAGACATATAACTTCCCATTCCAGAAATCAATTCATAATGTTTCCTTCTATATTTAGTATGCATTTTGCACCTTATAGATCTCTGTAATCCCCACTGAGCTAAGCTATAGTAAGAGAGCATTGTAAGAGTCTCAATAATAATTCAAAGCAAGATCAGACTAGCAGTTTATTCTATTATCAATAGAATTGGCACCCCGTGTATTTGTTGATAGGAAATGTAGGATAGGTGTTAGGTGAGGGTTACAATATATATATATATGCAATAAAATATATTCTACCAGAGTATATAGACAATTATCAACTGTTACAGTAATAGTTTTTTTTATATAAAACAATATTTATTCTTTTGCTGAACCAGGCTTTCAATATTGCATATCTTGATCAAAGCATAATTATAGTGAATATTAGAAAATACATAAGCATGTTTATGTGCATATAAACATACATTAAATTAGTCACTGGTTATCATAGATTTGCATATTTTCATGTGTAAATTGACTAGCAGTTGACTAAATCATTAGATGAAATGATCAGTGCCCTCTGAGAGAAATGTTACTGACTCTTATATTTATGGACTTCTTACAATTAATTATATGCCAAGCTTCTTTTATTTTTCATTTTTTAATTATTATTTTCTAAGTGAATAAGTTTAGCATCAGCATGTTTAAAGGAATGACCAGATTTTTTTTCTTATAGTCAACAAACACTAAGTTATAAAAACTGTTGCATTTAGCTCTATTTAGTGATTCTCAGTTTTAGGTTTGCATGTGTCTTCCATAGTATCTGACATTGCAAATTTGGCAATCCAGGGCATATACCAATTGAGCTTTATCAGCATCTTTAATCTTATATTTGGAATTGTTAATAAATCTATTTAGTAATAAGGGCATCTAAAACCAATATTAAAATTCTTGTGTATAGTCTACATTATTTTTGAACAGATATTAGGGATATATCAAAAGCCTGGCTCAGCAACAAAATAAATAATTGTTTTATATCAAAAATTTATTACAGTAATAGTTGATAATTGTCTACATATTTTTGTAGAATATACTTTATTACATATTATCTATGTCATATACATATTTTAT